>RJWM01003208.1:0-115394 GCA_004363535.1 Dasyprocta punctata | reverse complement strand
ATAATGATTCTCATTTCATTTTTTAGCTGAGAGAATATTTCTGATTTGAATTTCTCTATAGCTTCATCAAGCTGTTTCTTTATTGCATTTTCTATCATTTCAGAAAGTCCATTTGTGTGACTCCCACTGTCTTCCATTTCAGTGTCTCTTGGGTTTGTTCTTTGTGGGCTGAGGGACTGAGACTGCCTCTTGGTCTTTCATTTTCCATTTTCTTCTAGAACCTAAGTGGCTCTGTGTCCTGCGAGGCTGACCGGGCATTCCCCTGAGAGTTGCTCTGAGTGGTGGGTCGTGCTGAGTGATGGGGCCCGGTAGAGCTGGATCCTGTGCTCAGCAAGGGAGGGCGGCCTCCTGGGGTATGCGGGTGGAGCCTCTGCCTTAACTGGGTGGGGTCCAAGGCCTCCCGGTCCCAGGGAGCTAGGCAGAGTGTACCCCAGAGTGTGATGCTGCCTGTAACCTGGGTCTGTCTGCAAGTTTAAAGCAACAGCTGTGCCAGGGAAAGCCTGGGTGAGTCCTACAGTGCCAGGGCCTTGCTCCCGGCTGGGCGGGGGTCTGCAAGCTCTGGCATGGCATACGCACAAGTCGCTCCACTGAAGTATGGAGCTCGAGCATGCTCTGCACTCTGGTGGGGGGAGCCCAAGCTCTCCAAGGCCCTGAAGCTATGTTGGTCAGTCCCTGAGGAGCACCTCTGGGGTCCTGGGCTGATCTGGGTTGGGCTGCATACCTCTGTGTCCTGCAAGGCTGGCCGGGCGATCCCCTGAGGGTCGTGCTGAGTGGTGGGTCACCACTGAATCGCAGGAACCGGTAGAGCTGGGTCCTGCGTGCAGCAAGGGAGGGCGGCCTCCCGGTGCATGAAGGTGGAGCCTCTGCCTTAACTGGGTGGGGGCCAAGGCCTCCCGGTCCCAGTGAGCTAGGCAGGGTGTATCCCAGAGTGTGACTGAACCCTCTTTGTATTTTAAGTGCCAAAGTAAGACTCATCTTTGAAATGTGCATAGCAAAGTCACATCTTTCATTTTTCCACAAAAAAGTTAAATGAACTTTAAAAATTAATACATTCTTTCTCTATTATATTAAATACAAAATAAACTCTGTCTACGATACTACCTAGCACTTAGTAAACACTTAGGACTTATTTTTAATGATTAAATGGTACTGCTACTCTGGTTCCTTCCATTTGTTTCCTAACTTTCTAAATTCTAGACAGAATACTCATTATTTTCATTTCCATTTTGTATTTAAAAACATTTTAATAGTCAGTTTTTCTTACAGTTTAGATGTCCAACTTTCCACAATGGGCTTCACCTGTGTATTTTAGGGTAGTTCTTTGTATGTGTGTTCTGTTCAAAAAAACTGGAGGAATATTCTGTTTCCTGAATATGATATTTGATTTTCAGTTCCTAGGTAATTTCGTATGATACAAGTGGAAGCAATCTTTTCTTTGTGCACTCTTAACTTATCAAAATCTCATGCATCCTTAACTACCCATTTTTTTCCAATCAGAATTTATCAGTACATTTTATTTTAAAGAGAAATAAGAAAAACCATGATACGAAATTTCCAAACAAGATAATAGGAGAGTAACAATAGTTGATATCTTGTGTATTGTTATTTTGAAGGCTGTTGCTCAATTTACAAGCTCTAGGCATGAAAAATGGATCAAACAATGTAAGCACAAACCTTTCTTTTCAATGAATAGAAATTAGTAGTATAACTATCTTAACTATCTTGTATGTTTATGTATATAAATTTTCCTTTTTCCTTCCTTCTTTTCTCCTTTTTTTTTTTTTTTTAGGTGCTGAAAAATGTGATTTTAGGTCAGCAAATGAGAATCCTTTAAGAGAAAAATAAATAAAGTCCTGCCCAGGGAGAAGGGCAGCCAAATGGACCTAGACTACAGCAGGGCACATGCCCTCCTCTCCTTGGTGGAATTTATGGTATCTTCTATGTACGGCATCATGTCATCCACAAATAATGAAATTTTAACTTCTTCCTTTCCTATTTGTATTCATTGTATTTCCTTCACTTATCTAACTGCTCCGGCTAAAATTTCTAACAGTGCACATCCTTATTTTGTTCCTGATTTTAGAGTAAAAGCTTTCAGTGTGTTACCATTTAGTACGACATTTGCCGCTAGTTTATCATAGATGGCTTTTATCAGATTGAGGTAAAGACTATCTATGCCAATTTTCTGTAGCGTTGTTATCATGAATGAATATAGGACTTTGTCAAAAGCTTTTTCTACATTGAAATGATCCTCTGGGTTTTGTGCTTCACTTTGTTAATACGATGTATTATGTTTATTGATTTGCATAAGTTGAATGATCTCTGCATCCCTAGAACGAATCTTACTTGATCATGGTGTATAATCCTCTTTATGATTTACTGCATTCTGTTTACCAGTATCTTGTTGAGGAATTTTGCATTTATGTTTATTAGGGAAACTGGCCTGTAGTTCTCTTTTTCTTAGTTGAGTCATTCTCTGGTTTTGGTATCAGGATACTGCTTGCTTCCAGGAATGAATTTGGGAGTATTTCTTCCCTTTCAATGTCATTAAAGGGTTTGAGAAGTAGTGATGTTAGATCTTAAGTTTCTTGAGAATTCAGCAGTGAATCTACCAGGGCTCGGGATTTTCTTTGTTCTTAGGTTTTTAATTACATCTTCAATTTCATTGACTGATACTGGTTTATTTAGGAATTTTGTATCTTCTGGATTCAGCTTTGATAAGTCATATGTACCTAAGAATCTTTCCATTTTTTTCTGAATTTTCCATCTTATTAGAATATAAGTTCTCAAAGTAAATACAGATGGTCTTCTGGATTTTTGCAGGATCCATTGTGATTTCACCCATTTCATTTCCAATCTGTTTTTTCTTTACTTTTTTTAATGAGGTTGGTTAAGGGTTTGTCTATTTGATTTAATCTTTCAAAGAACCAACTCTTCAATTCACTGATATTTTGTATTGTTTTCTTGGTCTCCATCATACCAATTTTTGCTTTGGTTTTTAGAATTTTCTCCCTCATATGAGCTTTGGGTTTGGCCTGCCCTTCTTTTGCTGGAAGCTTGAGGTTCAACATTAAATCATTTATCTGAGCTCACTCTGTTTTCCTGATATGGGTATTCAGTGTTATAAACATCCCTCATAGGACTATTTTCATTCCCATAAGTTCCAGTATGATGTATTGGCATCATTGTTTACTTAAAGAAACTAATTTCTTCTTTAATTTCATCTGTGACCCACTGGTTGTTTAGGAAGGTGTTATTAATTTGCATATGTTTATGAAGTTCTTATGGCTCCTTTTGTAGTTGATTTCCAGTTTCATTCACTATGGTCTGATAATATGTATGGGATAATTTCAATTCTATTTTATTTACTTAAGCATGTTCTATGAGCTAGTATGTGATTTATTTTGGACAATATCCTATGTGCAACTAGAGGAATGTGTATTCTGATGTGGGGTGTAACACTCTGTAGACATCTGCTAAGTACATTTGTTGAAGTTTGGTTCAGTTCTAGTATTTCGTTATTGATCTTTTTTGTCTAGTTGATCTATCTCGTTGTGACAGTGGGGTATTGAGACCCCAATACAATTGTATTAGCACTTACTTGATTTTTTCATGTCCATTAATACTTGTTTTATGTAGTTGTGTGCACTGGTATTGCATATGTATTGGATTGTTATCTGTTTCTCTTGGATTTCTGTCTTTACAAAAATGCAGTGGCCTTCTTTGTCTCTCTTAATCAGACTTGGTTTGAAATCCACTTTATCTGCAAATAGAACACCTACTCCAGGTTTTTTTTTGTTCTGGTTTTCTGTTACATGGAGTATTGTTTTCTGTTCTTTGACTTTCAGTCTATGAATTTCGTTTTTAATCAAATGTGTTTAGTGAATGCAGCGTATTCTTAGATTTTGCTTATTAATCCAGTCTGCCAGTCTGTTTCTTTTGATTGATGAATTGAGACCATTTACGTTGATGTTTATAACTGATATGTATTGACTTATCTTTGTCATGCTATTTTCCTGTTATTGGCTCCCCTTTCTTCCCCTCTCTGTGTAATAGTTTGCCTTGCTTGGTAAATTCATTCTGTTAGGGTTCGTGGAGTTGTAATCCTTGTTATCTCTTTCTAGAATGTCCTTCAGAATATTTTGGAGTGCTAGTTTGGTATTCATGAATTTCCTTGACTGTTCTTTCTCCATGAATTTTGAAACACTGTTTTTCAGGGTACATCAAACTGGGTTGGAGGTTGTTTTATTTTAGGACTTGAAATACTTCACTCCAAGTTTTCCTTGACTTAAGCATTTGTGCTGGGAAACCAACTGTAATTCTGATTGGCTTTCCTTTGCAGGTGATTTGCTTCTTTCCTCAACAGCTTTTAAGAGTCTGTTCTTGTGTTGAATTTCTGGAATCTTTACCATTACATACCTTGGTGTAGTTTTGGGTTTTTTTGTTTTGTTTAGTTTTGTTTGGTTTTTAATGTCATGAGTAATTGGAGTTCTATATACCTCTCCTCTCTGTATGTCAATTTCTTTTTCACTGCCAGGGAAGTTTTCTGCCATAACATCTGTGAACAAACTTTTTTATATAATTTGTGCTATGCCCTGCTTTTTCATTGTCTCCAACCAACTTATGTCACTCTTCTTTGCATTATCGACCAGCTGCTGATTTAATTTCTCATGACTCACTGCTATCTTTAAGAAATCTTTCTTTTCTTGACTGCTGCCCACAAGTGTGTCTTCTGTGTCTGAGAGTCTATTCTCACACTGATTTATTGTGCTGCAGACAAATTCCGTAGAATTTTAAGTCTCCTGGATGTCTGCTTGAGTCTGTTTTATGAATTCCATTTCTTTCCCATGTTTGACATTCATGGTTTTCATCATTTTCCTAAGTTCCTGTGTTTTTCTTTATCTATCTCTGCTCTTTAGTCATTGTGTTGGACTGACAACTGGTGAGCAACTTGTAACACCCAAATGAACTGAATCAGTGTGGTGCTAGGTATGGAAGGCCCACCTGAGAATTGTTGCCAACAACATAAAAAGGAAAACCAGAAAGAGTTCTGATGTTGGTTCTCCTGGAGAAGCTCGTCATGCTGACTCTCCTGATCCGAACTCAGCTATTCTTATCATTGCAGGAGCTTGGAACCTCATTGTTGCTGAGGATGGCTGTGGTTCTTTTCAGGGGGAGCTCTGGTCCTTACCCAGATTGTGGCTTCCTGTATCTAGTGCAGATCCCTCTGCCTGCTGACACAGATCCTTCATTCCTCTGGCACAGACTGTCTGACTTCAACCACTGACCTTTTGGACTTCCCAGGGCAGGTCCTTGATACAAACTAGCATGAGACATTGTCATGGGCTCTGTACCTCCAGCTGGACTTGTGGTTGACATTGCCATGGGCTCTAGGTTTTCAACTGGCCTCATGCAGGACATTGCTGTGGGATCCAGGCCCTCAGCCTGATTCTTTGAGTTTCGTGTGTGTGGACAGATCTCCCACACTCTTGCATTTTGATCTTTGGTGAATATTATAAAAATAATCCTATAGACTATATGTCCTGTTCTCGACTGTTTCCCTTGCAAACCTTGACTATAATGGTCACAAAGCATGTTTCTCACTGTGGTCATTATTTCTGTAGTTATCTTAGAAATTATCTCTAATTTGATTTTTGCTTGAGCCTCATTCATTTGCTTTGTTTTTATCACTTCAGAGAGGCCAGGTAGGTAGCTTTTACATTGTCCCACTTCATTTCCACCTGGGTCTGCCTTTGGTGAACTGGATGTCTAGGATTAGTTTAAGTGTCTTCTCACTTTCTTTTTTCTTTTTCTTTTTTTTTTTAGTTTAATTCCTGAGTTGATGCATATAAATTTCCTAGGTTAGTAGCTTTATTGCTAGTATTTAGAACCCTTATGAAATGACTACTTCTCAGAGTTGTCTTTCAGGTGTTGTTGGATTTTGAGCTTTGAGGCTGTTGCAAGATCCTTCCTCTTCAATTTATTGAGGATGAGAAGTTGCTGCCTATTTTTCCCTGCCCCTGGTTCTTTGACAAAGGCCCACAGTATTTTCTATTATCCTTAGGCAATCTTAGTCTTGGTATACTAGGAAGAACAGGTGGTTAGAACAATTATGTCACTTTGGCTAAAGTAATACAATTAGCAACAGCATCCAATGCAGCCTAGAAAATAACAAACTAAGGTAACCATTAATTTGTTACCTTTAACCATATGAATTAAATTTGCCATTGTAAAACAAACCAGAAAATTGTGTGCAGTAAATAGACCTCAGAATGCCAATTTTACCCTCAGGAGAGACAATTTAAAAGAGGTTAGGGAAAAAAATAGAGAAACAGAAGAAGAGGAAGAGATTAGAAGCAAAGCTAGAGGACAAAAGGGAATCAAACAATCTTTGGGAAACTGGTACTGAAGACAGGAGAAAAGAGAGAAGCAAAAAATAAAATGAAGAAGAGAACTGAACAACAATCAAAAAAAACTTGAAACCACATTCACACTCATATAAAAGTACGATCAAACAATGAAGAAAAAAAAAGAAGAGACAAACTTCAAGGTTTGTCTCTGTTGTCACTGGGAGACAACATGTGGAGAGAAAATCCATATCCATGTTGATTTATCCCAGCAAATCAGCTGTAGCTTCACATTGGGGAAGTGGATAATCTCAGTAAGCTTATACCTTTATTTCCCCTGAGGTTCAGACTGGTTTCTGGCTGTGAGGCTGGAACCAGACCTCCTTAGCCTACAGTCATCAATCCTACATGTTTTGTTGATCTGAACTCAGCTGGAAGCTACTAGGTGGAGCCGGTACCTGTTCTGAACTCCAAGTTCATTTGGTACCACTCCAAAACAGCTACCAGTCAATTGCTTTCCCCTGTGGGGTGTCCAATCCCCACTGCACTCACCACCAGCCACTGCAGTGCTCCACATCCATTTCTTCCTTCCGTGGCTATGTTCTCTGTGGAGGCCCCTGGGGTTACCAGCATCCACCATGGGTCCACAAGTTTGCACTGCTCTGCCTACACAATGAGTTTCAATGCAGGGAGAAGGTGCCACCTGCCGCCTCCTCCTTCTTTGTTGAAGTTTCTCCTTTGCTGTCCCTGTGAGCTTCAATTCTCACTTCAGAGTTTTCCCAGGTCCAGGGCACCCACTTCCCTCCTTCTTCTCTTCCTCACATTGCTATATTCCAGTGTCTGGACACCAAATCTCTGACAGACTATTTGCTACTTACCACTCTGCCATCTTCCTGGAGTTCCAGTACCCATTTCAGATTCCCCTATCATATTGATATGCAGCCTGTTCCTTAAAACAAGACATGATCCCTTGTTCCTTATACAGCACTGAATGCAGAATATCCCTCTAAAATGCTTGTTGTAGTAATGGATACTTTTTTGGCTTGCTTGTTCCTGAAACTAGCGTGGGAGGGTAGGGACTATGTTGAATCATGTCTGTATCTCATGTCACCACATTCTCACTGTCAAAAATCACACTGCATAATCTGTACAAAAGTATAATATATACATACATATTTCCTTAAAATATGAGAATATTACATTTGAGAAAATACCAGTAACTCTAAGTTTCTGTGTACCTACCTCACATATTTTATAGTCAAAATATATCAGCTCCAGAAAGTTAAATTCAATTGAGTTGCACCAAATTCAAAACAAACCTAAATATGAAATATCAAAGTGACATTTACTGGAACAATTCTATGTTAGAAAAGATTTAGCATAATTTAAGTAAAGGAAAATATATACATCACACAAATTCCAATTGTTTTCCATGTGATGTCTATATTCCCTTTGTTTTTCTGCTTTAATTTTCTCTTCACTGAAATAACCCTAACAGAGTCAACTAAGACAAACCTTTATTCATTTTAATTAGTCTATTGGGGTATAAATGTAAAGTTACTGAGTACTGATGTGACTAAGACATTTCAGGAAAAGCATTATTATCCAATTATACATCTTCCAGTAACCAACGCTTTCAGATAGTCTCATTCTAGGCCTTTTGAATAGCTTTAAAGACATTAATTCATTCATTAAAATTAATGCCAAACTTTAATTCTGAACATACCATACAATATCTTAACTTGCACAACAGCTGCTTGCCTGTAAGCAATCAGATGGTATTGTTGATACCATGAAGTTCCACATTTACATACCTTTGTGTCTTTTCTCAAGGAATAACTGTGATTCTGTGCCATGTCCCCAAGAGAAAGCCAACAAGGGAAGAGACTTGAGAGGGTGGTGAGTGGCTTGCCATAAAACGAAAGAGTCCTAGAGCTCACCTTATGACTAATGAGTCCATAAGGCTCACTTTCAAAACACAGCTGTATGAACACACATAAATGATTCACCTCCAATTCTGTTTTGTATTCAGTTTCAGGTGCTCTAAAGCTGTTCTTTTATTTTGTAGATCAGCTTGCAATTCATCAGAGACATCCAAGGCGGGCATTGAAAACCTCAATACCCCTCCAAGTAATAGTTCCCAGGTCACTTCTGAGGTTCTCCTGCATACCACTGCACTACCTCTCTAACAAGCTCAGCAATGTGTGAGCCACATGCTTACATGGACATCTGAAGATAGGCATGGGCCAGTGGAATCAGAGAGCTTTGAACACACTTTTGCAAAGGAAATCAATATTAATCTGTAGCCTGAAACCTAGATGGAATCATAATCAGCCTCCTGGAGAATAGACAGAAACTTCTCTTAAACCAAACTCTCAGCATAAGGAAAATGTTGAAATATTCGGTATACATATTTGTCTTATATATATCTCTCCATGTGTATCTATGTGTGTGTATGCAGCACACACATACAGATATAAATATAGAGATACAGATACAGATACAAATACAGATAGAAAGATATGTGTGAGTGTGTGTTCATGTGTCTGTGTGTATGTCTCTATGCAATTATGGACGAGTGTACTGCTGATTAGTGCCCAGACAGAATTTAGAGAAAAAGACAAATTAAATCTATGAAATAACCAAATTCTTCTAATTAAAAACTTATTTTTTCATGTTCAGGAAAATTTCAGCCATCCATTTCTTAATTTTCCAAACCTTACTCAGTATGGTGTAATTAAAAGATCAGTACATGGAGAATCTAAACTATTACTTAAAAGCACAGATCTACTGCAATATTTATAGATAAGGAGAAGAAAGAGAAATGAGCAATAGAAACTGGGCTTTGACTACCCAGTGATGCTGGACAAATACATTTAAGAGTAAGGATGTAATCAAATTCTGAACAGTAGACAATTGCCATGCTGTTATATGAATTATTCTTAGCTGTACTATAGAAGTTAAAATATTAAAATAACTGTAGACATAATAACTTGTTAATATATGTACAACATAAAACAACATAAATGTAAATCTAAAACATAAAATGCAGGCTAATTGGAAGTTAAAGTGCAGAAATTTTTTATGCAATTGAAGTTACATTGTTAGCAGCTTGAAAATGTTTTGTGTAAGTCCATGGTAACCACAACGAACTATTTATAGATACACAAATGATAAAGAAAAAGAAAGGAAAGAGTAAATAAGGTCTAAAATGTACAACCAATATTGTGAAATGGAGGGAAATTGTTAAAAAGGAAAAAGGAACTAGGATGGGGGAAAGGAGAAAGGAAGGAAGGAAAAAGAGAAAAAAATGCAAGTTAGTTGTATTATTAGTGTCTCTTAGTTCTTAAAAAAGGAAAATTTGTGGTTATATTGATTAGTGAATTTTTTATGTCCATATCTTGTACTGTCCTACATAACTACTTTAAAGATAATAATATACAATGCATTAACTATTGTTGTTCTCCTATCATCTTGTTATGAAACTTTGTCTTGCCGTCTTTCCATAAAAAAGATAAAGGATCTAAAGCAAATCACTACAAAAAATATCATCCAATCACAAAAGAGGTCTGCAATAGAGAAAGATAAGAGTGCATGAACTATGAAACGAACCAACAAGAGTAACAAAATGGCAATAGTAATTTTGTACCTATTAGTAACAACTTTAAATTTAAATGGATTAAAATTTCTTATTAAAAGATGAAGTGGTTAAATTGATTTTCAAAAAACAAGGACTATCTACGTGTTGCATAAACTCTACAGTTTGCAAGATACACATAAGTTGAAAGTAAAGGGATAGTAAAAGGTATTTCATGTAAACACTAACTTAAAGAACATAGGAGTGACTATGCACAAAATAGACTTTAAGTAAAAAACTGCCATAAGGGAGAAAGAAGGTTATTATATAATGATGAAAGAGTCAATTCACAAAGAGGAAATAACAGCTGAAAAAAAATATATAGACACAACAGAGGAGTTAAAATATACAAAATAAATTTTAACAGATTTAAAGGAAACATAGGAAGTAATACACTAGTAGAGGACTTCAAAATGCCACTTTCAGCAATAAACAGGTCATGTAGACAAGAAATTGATTAACAAAAGAGATAACTTGAGTAACAGGATAAGTCAAATGAATCTACTGACAAATACAAAACATTCTACACAATAGAGTGGGATGTACCTTTTTTAAAGTATGCAAACATTCTCTAAGACAGAGAGGCCTTAGTAAATTTAAGAAAATTGAAATCATATCAACTATTCTTGCAACAATGTTATGAACAAAGTAATCAATAATGGGAAGAAACTAAAAGTTTCACAAATATGTAGAACTTAATGCACTACTGAACAACCAATATGTCAAAGAACTTCTAAAAAAAAATATCCTGACGGAAATGAAAATTGAAAGAAGTGAAAATTGAAACACAACATACCAAACTTACAGAATGCACTAGAAGGGATTCTAACCAGAGAATTTATAAAAAGATAAAAGAAAGATTCCTCTCCCCTCAAAAAAATAAAACCTAACCTTAAAACTCAAGGAACTAGGAAAAGAACATGGTTTCACTTTTTTCCTTTTTCTTTCTTTCTTTCTTTCTTTCTTTCTTTCTTTCTTTCTTTCTTTCTTTCTTTCTTCCTTTCTTCCTTCCTTTCTTTCTTTCTATGAGAAACAATGAGGGGAAACCCAAAGCTAGGAGTGGGAAGGAAATGCATTGGAAGGAAGCTCTTCTAACAAGGAGCAGTCATGGCAGGGCCCTCTTTTCCCACCAGTCCATAACTCCCCTTTCTCACTACAGATAAGGGAGAAACAGCACAGCAGCTCCAACAAGGGATCTGCCACAAGAGTCCTGGTTGGAAAATCTCTCTATCTTTGCGTACCTGAGACTATCATTCTGCACAGGGAGATGATGAAGTGGTCCAGTCCAGTTAAATCCCTTCCAGCAAGGACCAGAGGGAGCCTCAGTGCCAACAGATAAACCAAACAGACACACACCAAAAAAAAATTCACAAAAGCTAAGCCAGGATTGCATTCTATGCCTAAATGGAACATTGCCTGCTGAGATTGATGATTTAAATAAGACTATAACTTATGTAATAGTCAAAATTTCCAGAATACTGTAAGTGGATAATAACTTGGTATACTAACAACTGAGAGATTTAGAGCTTGAATGAGAAAAGATAATCACTTGATGCCAACACCCAAATGGGTCAGATGTTTGAGTTACATAACAAAATTTGGAGCAGGGCACAGTCAGATACGCCTGAAGTTTCAGATCCTGAGAAGGCTCATGCAGAAAGATTGCTTGACCTCAAGAGTCTGAAGCTAGCTTGGGCATCATAGTGAGACACTGTCTTAATATAAAAACAAATTTTAAAACTGTTATTATAAAAATGCATCGCGTTACAAAATTCTCCTGCAGTACATAAAAGAGCATATACTAGTAAATAGTTATTTTAAAAGGACCAAATGAAAATTATGGGAATTTTTTTTTTAAGAGCAGAAGATATTTATTGAGAGAAAGAAAGTTTCTGTCTGAGGGACAGAAGGGGGCCCGAGTGGGTTGCCACTATTATGGGATTTTTTAAAAAATCTTTTTGAGATAGGATTTCACTATGCAATTGAGCCTGGCCTTAATCTCACTTTGTAACCCAGGCTGACCTTGAACTTGCAGTAATTCTCCTGCCTCAGCTTCCCTAGTGCTGGGATTATAGGTACGAACCACCACACCCAGTGCAAATTAGGGAATTTAAAACTATTTAACAAAAATAAAATACTCAGTGAAGTGGAGCTGACAAAGATCAGAATTGGTGAACTGAGAGCAGACCAAAGAATCTACCTAATCTAACAGCAGAGAAAGTAGAGTGAGCAAAAAACTTACAGAACTATTTTAAAAACAAAATCAATATTAATATCATTGGAAATTCAAAAGGAAAAGAGAGTCAGTAGTACTAAGAGAATATTTGTGGAAATAACAGTTGCGATGCTTCCTTTCTATATTTCCAAGAAAAATATGATTTCAAAGCAGCCAAGGCTCCTTTATTCCCACTGATATCTAGGAACTCAAAATAAATGATAGGATTGAAAATTTGTTTTTCTGGTTCTGCACCAGCACATGGTGTGACATTAATCAAGCCATGTTTTTTCCACTGTGCTTTATAAGGCTTTCATTTATTTGTTTGCAAAATTAGTGAGGGTGGAATGTGGTTTAATTGATCCCCCCCCCCACTCCCTGCAGTCCTCTGGATCAATGGTATTTGTTTTAGTTTGAAATAGCTTTCAGAGACCTGGAAGGTATAAACCCTTGTATTCTTCTTATTTAGCTCTTGGCTTCCCTTTGGTTGCAGGCTTGGAGCTAATAAAATTTTAGACCTGTAAGATTAAGGTTGTAGAGGAGCCTCAAACTACATCCCCTGCCCATACATATCTTGGTCTGTTAATATCCAAGTAAACATACTTCCATTTCAATTTTACTGCTCAGTGCATGTCTTCTAGAATCATCTATATCATGTAGACCATTTTTAAGCCACACCTACAGCCCCTTGACGTTTTTGACCAGCACTTATGTACCACCCTAACTCATTGATAGGAAAGAGGAGGGCAAATAATTGACAGATGTCTGCTGGGGAGCTTTATGCATATAATGTCAGAACTCTCACCCATGATAGACCTACTAGAAGACTGCAGAGAATCACTTAACCTGTCTCTGCTCCATTTTGCTAGTTTAACCACTAACGAACAAGGTAACTTTTGGGAAGCATTTTGAGGTCCCTGGATACATGAAAACGCACTCCACACAGAAGAATATCATTAACCCATTTGTGAGCCCATTTTGTTCCTGTCTGTAGTGTTTCTGCCTGCACTGAATTTCAGCCTGTCTACAGTACAAACCGCCAGTGTCTTAAGTATTTCCTGTCATCTGTGCCTGCTGGAGATTAGTTTGCAGACATTTTGCAAAAAGCATGCATAATACATATTGCTGAATACAATATTTATCATCAACCAGCTTTAGTGATTGAAAAGCATTACCCAACAGCATTGTCTGTTGTGTGATTTCCCTTTCCATCAATGTACTCTAAGTAGGCACTGCATCCTTAACTACCAAGTCACATCTAATCTAACTCCAAAGCCAAGACTAGGAGTCAGCTCAATTTCACAAGAACATCATAGTGTTCTCTGATGCCATTTGTGTGATATTAGAGAAGAAAATACTAAAGGGATAAAAAAGATATCTCATACTTTATTTTCTCCCATCAAAAAACACCCTACTGTCCATTTCCATTGGAAGCCAACTCCTTTCTTGAAGCCCTGGGTTAGAACTAGAGAAAGATATCTACATAGTTACAAGCAACATTAAGCAGCACCTAATCTTCCTTCCACTAATATACATGCTCCTGGGATAATAAGATTTTGAATAAATTACTCTCTTTATTTTATGAGTGCCATGTATTCTGGCAGGGTTTACTTTGACAGCTATTTTAATGGTACTATTATCTCTAAATCTGTCAGACCGAGTTTGTCTCCTCTCCACTAATATCATTCTTGCCAAGAGTCAAAGTACATTTTAGCCAAGGGGAGGAGATGCTGGAACCAAACCAGCCAAGGAAGCTGGACAGATCGCAGGGGAAGGACTGAGTCCTTTCCTGAGAGCAGTGTGTTTTCCCTTTCATTCCTCCCTAGGAAATCCATGTAGGACCAGACTATCAGTAAGCAAAGACCTCATACCTTGTTCTGTCCAACGTACAAAGTGATGAGCATGGGCTAAACCCATTCTATAGTTTGACTTAAAGGTCATTGTTTTCTTCTTTGAACTTCTTTGAACACAACTGTTCCTGGTGTGAAGAACTCCGTGTTCCTTTCCTATACATTCCCTATGTTGAGGTCAGCATGTAATAAAAGTAATACCATATTGGAAAAAGACAGGGAGCCCCAAATGGAAATTTGACCTCAAAATAAATGTCAAAGAAGCAAGCATGAATTGGATAAGAATGGAGAAGCAGGATGGACACTTAGAAGTAAATACTGGACTAAAAATTTTCTTTACTAAAACGTTGGTAGAAAATAATTCTAAAAAGTGAAAGAGGAATATAACACAGCAGCACAGTGCCTGCCTGGCAAGCGTGAGGTCCTGAGCTCAGTTCCCAGTACCTAACCCCACCGAAATGTGATGGAGACATAGAAAAACATACAATGTTGTATGGCCCTCTTATGCCTGTTTTCTAAGCCATAAATAACATTCCATGGGAGTCTTTTTACATCAGATCATAAATAACTACCTCGCTTATTTTAACATGGGAACAAAAGTTGTAAGATTCAATCCTAATCAATCAAAAACCTGATCTGAGCTTTAGGTTGTCTCCACTATTGTAAACACTACACATAATTATTTGCTTCCATAGAATACATGTGTTACAGAAGCAAATTGATCAAGTAACATGTACTAATTGCTCTCCAGGAACACAGAATAATTGCATGTGCTTGCACACACACATCCAAAAACAGGTTGTCTAAGAATGCCCCCTTGCCAATATCCATGTGAACACAAAGCAGTATTCACTTTTAATATTGAATATTTATCTTTAATTCTAAAATGTTACATCTCACTATTGCTTCAAATTTTAATTCTTTGTGAATAAATGCTTATTAGCTGATGTTTGTAGTTCAATAGCATTTTTATGTGTGAATATTCATTGAATTTTTTTTTACTAATTTTTCCATTATGGTATTTAAATGTTTTTCTTCTTTTAAATTTTGTTTTTTAAATTTTCCTTATTTTCAATAGAGAAAAAAATAAAAATAACACTAATACTAAAATTGAGTTTCAAAACAGACTAGTAGGACAGTAACAATAATTAATACATTGCATATTATTAACATTGTTATTCAAAATACAAGATATAGGCATGAAATATTATCCAAACAACATTAGCACAAGTCTTTCTTTTCAATGATCTAAAAGAAACTAGATGTACAACTATCTTGACTATCTTGTATGTACATATATTTTTTTCTTGTCCCTTCCTTACTTTCCCTTTGCCCCCACTCCAGTTTCTTTTTTCTTTTCAACAGTTTCTTCCCAATTCAAAGTTTCTATTGTACAGTTTGGATCTTATTTACTCATTCAGTTTCTTACACTAGCAAGACAATATGGTGTTTACCCATGTAGGTCTGATTTATTTCACTTGCAAGTATGCTCTTGAGTTGCATCTGTTTACCTATAAAAGTCTTCAGTTTATCCTTCTTTATGGCTGAGTAGTTCTCTGTTATATAAAAAAAGCCAAGTCTTTTTTATCACTTCCTCAGTTGATGGGCACCTGCGTTGTTTCCAAGATTTAGCTATTACAAATTGTGCTGCTATAAACATAGGTCACATATGTCACTGTGATATGATACTTTTAATTATTCTGGGGAAATACCCAGTGGGGAACTAAGGGGCAAATGGAATTTCTAATCCTAGTTTGTTGAGGAATCTCCACACTGATTTCCACAATGGTTGTACAAGTTTACACTCCCACCAATGGAAGAGAAGTGTTCTTTTTTCCCCACAGCCCCTCCAGCATTTGTTATTGGTTGATTTCTTGATGACAGTCATTCTGTCTGGGGTGAGACGGAATCTTAGTGTTGTTTTAATTTGCATCTCTCAAATGACCAATAGTGTTGACTATTTTTTCCTATATGTATTTGCCATTTGTATTTCTTCATATGAGAAGTGTGTATTCATCTCAGATGCCCATTTTTGGGTTGGGTCTTTGAATTTTGGGGGCCAGTATTTTTTCAATTCTTCACACTTTGCCTTTACAAAAATTGGTTATCAAAGACAGCAATTTTTTTTACTGTATTTGAGTGAAGTTCTTCAGTTTCACTGAGAATAGGCAATGTTGGTTGATATTATAAACAATCCCAAAGCATCAGTGCCTTACCATCATAGAAGTTTATTTCTTGTTCAATGTGGTTATGCATTGTGTGTCTTTGCCTTTTTAGAATTCTTTGCCTGTAGGCTTGTGGACAGGGGGGTTAGATAGTAGGGAATACTGCACAGACATTATATGATCAGATCTTTAAGTGGTCTACATCACTTCCTTCCAGATCCCCTCAGCTACAATATAGTCACCAATCCTTCTCACACATTCCTGACTAAGGAAAGTGTCTTCGTTACTTTTTACTTGTTGCCGAGACAAAATACCTGATGTCCAAAATTAGGGAAGGAAAGGTTTATTTCTTACAGCTTCTCGGGAGTTTCAGTCCATACTTAGTTGACTCCAAGGCAGTGTGGCATGGCGGGGATGCCATTCATGGCGGCTGCAACCACTAGGTGCACTGGCAAGTGAGAGTGGAAGCATGGAAGCTCAAGAGGAAGACTCGCCTTCTCTTACACTGTATGTCAGCTACACCCCTGGGTGGGTGCAGCACTCACATTGCCCATCCCCATGCCAGACAACAAACCAATAACAAGTGCTAGACTCAGCTCCATCAAAAGTATATGAGGACTTGGGGGGACATAGTATATCACCCAAAGAAATGAACAGGACAGTATACGTCTAGCCTGTCTCTACCATACCTCCTGATTACATCAAATCTATTGTTTCACTTTCATATGTTTGAATTTTATACATATTCATACACATACATTATTTATGAAAGATTATGTATGGATAAAAATATTTGCCTACTCTTTCTAGTTCTCTTATGGTTTTTAAATTATTACATATTTAATGCATCTGGAAATTATTTTGCATACAGAAGTATCTATAATGTAAAATAGACATCTATTTAAATTTGCTTGAGAAATTAAACATTCATAAAATAATTATTTTTTTTTACTCACCATATTGCAATGTTTCATTTCTCTTTATTAACCCATGAAATAAGAGACTAACTATATGCAAGAGACTTTCTTAACAGTCTAAAGTATTGGTCCATTGTCCAAAATCCCTATGAAATATTACTACTATTGTTCCCATTATAAAGACTAGAAAACTGCAACCTCTAAAGATTAAGGAACTTTCCATAATCATGCAATCCATAAAAAGTAGAACTAGATTTGATACCAGGCATTCAGCTCTAGGACAAATTCTTAACCATTATATTATGGTGCTCCTCAAAATAGGTTGCTCTCTAACTAAACTCCAGTTATGGTCACTTCTGAGGTAGGTGGACTGCCTGCCACATTTAATTCAGACATCAAGATTAATGATACACACATCCCAAAAGAATAGGAAAAGTTATTACTTACATAAGGCTCTATCAAGCAAGTATAGTAGACTCTAAAACAGATCCAAGTAGGACTTGAAAGAGCAGGGGAAGGATGCTAGTTTAAGTTTGCAGTGTTGGCAAGGGCTGCCATAAAAAAAACAGTGGATTTAAGTTCAGAAACTCATGGTCTCACAGTTCTGGAAGTTAGAAATCTGAGATAAAGATGGTGGCAGGCTTGTTTTCTCCGGAGGATTGTGAGAAAAGATCCGGTCCAGTAATCTCTTGGCCTGTAGGTGGCTGGCCTCATATTCACATGATGTTCCCTTCCATGGCTCTCAACATGTAAGTTTCCCCTTCTTATAAAGATACAAACCACATTGGGTTAGGGCCAATGATAACCTTATTTTAGCTTGATTACCTCTATAAAGAACCTATCTCCAAATAAGATTCATATCCTGAAGTACTAAGGATTATGTTTCAAATATATGAATTTTGTGAAGGACACAATTCAATCCAAAACAAAGTGTTGTATAGTGGCTAGGGAATGAGGGTTCCCATAGACACACAGGGTCTCCTATAGTTTGAACCGCCTGTTGATACCAATGAAAGCAGCACCAGGATTTTCTCACCAATCTCCTTTGACACAGGGCAGAAAGCATGGAAGCAGTGGGAGGCTTCCAATGCCAGCAGTCTAATATCAAAACAGAAGTCTTACTCTTAATATCACTACGTATTTGCACTGAAGTCCTGAAAGAGCCCTAATCCAGTACCACTACATTGTTTTAATTACTACAACATTTAAAAATTTAGCTAATACTGAGACTGTCCATTTAATTAAGTTTGGAAATATGCTTATGTATCTAACACATTTATTACTACATAAAAGATGGCCAAAATTTGTCAGAGCCCTTAAGCAAAAAATAATAATAATAACAATAACTTTTTCATTCAGCCAGAATAGTTATATATGGGAAATTGACTTTTTAAAAAGTGTGAGTCTCATTCTTTTTTTTTTCATTTTTTCTTTTGAAGAGAATAAAATCAAATGAAATAAAACAGAATAGAGTCAATCAAACCAAAACAATGAACATGGTACATGACTTCCAAAGAAAATAAAAGGAAATCAATAATGGCTACCATAATGCCTCTTGTTATCTTCAAAATAACTGCCCATACCATCAGGCATAATAAAATCAAACAAAATAGTACAGAATAAAACCAATAAAGACAAAACAATAGAAGCAATACAGGACTTCAAAACAATAGTACAACAGCAGTGGTTACCATCATGCCTCTTGTTATCTTCTAAGTAGTTGCTTATATCATCGGACATAATACAATCAACCAAATCAAAATAGAATAAGATAACTCAAAATAAAACAATGAAAACAATACAGGGCTTCAAAGGAAGATAATAGTAAATCAATAATGGCTATCGTAATATATTTTGTTATCTTTGCAATAACTATCCATGCCATCAAATAAAATTGGACAAACCAAAAGAGAATAAAACCAAACTAAATAGGACAATGAAAACAATACAGTATTCAAATCATGATAATAGATTAACAATGGCCACTGCCTTCCTTTTTTAGACATTTCCTCCCCTTTCGCTTTCACAATATGTATTGTGTATTTTTAATCCCACTAACTTCTTTAGTTTTTTATACTAGGGAGACAACACAATGTTCACCCATGTGACTCTGAATCATTTCATCCATGAGCATGATCTCAAGTTGTATCCATTTACCTACAAGAGCCTTGAGGTTATCTTTCTTTATAGCTGAGTAGCTTTCCACTGTATAAAAATGCCATGTCTTTCTTGTCCACTCTGCAGCTAATGGGCAAGCTACCCACACTTCTTTCTGGTTCCCTGTCACATACAGTACTGTTCTCTCTCCTTTGATTTTCAGTCTATGAACCCCCTTTCAAGTTAAATGTGTTTCTTGTATAAAGCAAATTGATGGATTCTGTCTCCTGATCCACTCTGCCTGTGTTTCTTTTTATTGGTGAGTTGAGGCCATCTACATTAAAGATTGTGGCCAACATGTACTGCCTTGTCTCTGTCATGCTATTTTCCTGCCATTGGCTGCCTACTTCTCCTCTACATTCAGTTGTCTACCCTGCTTGGTGATCTCTCTCTGCTGCTGTTTCTGGAGTCATGGTCTTTTTTATCTGTCCCTAGCACATCCTCCAGTATTCTTTGTAGAGTTGGTTTGGTGGTCATGAATTCCTTCAGTTGTTCTTTGTCATGGAAGTATCTTATTGTTCCATTAATTTTGCAAGATAGTTTTTCAGGGTACATCCCCCTGGGTTGGAAGTTGTTTTCTTTCAGAACTTGAAATACTTCACTCCAAGCTCTTCTTGACTTGATGGTTTGTGTTGAGAAAAGTGTTGAGATTCTGATGGATTTTCCTTTATAGGTGATCTGTTTCTTTTCTCTAATAGTTTTTAATATTCTGTTCTTGTGTGGAATTTCTGGGATCTTAATTATTGTATGTCTGGGTATAGATTTATTTTGGTTATGGCTGGCTGGAGTTCTATATGGTTCACTTATCTGAATGTCACTTTCTTTCCCCATGCTTGGGAAGTTTTCTGATATTATATCTGTAAATAGACTTTTAATGTCATTTGTGTTGACCCCTGCTTCTTTACTCAGATCTTTTATTCTTAAGTTATGTTTCTTTGGGTTGTCTTGCAGCCATTGAATTGTTACCTCCAGGTTCCTTGCTATTTTTAAGAGATCTTTCCTTTTGTGATCACAAGCTGCAAACCTGTCTTCAAGATTTGAAAGTCTATCTTGTTTCTTTCAAGTGGTTTTGCCAGTTTTCAATGGAGTCTTTAATTTCCTGAATGTCTCTTTGAATCTGTTTCATGTATTCTAAATCTTTTTTGTATTATTCATTTAAGGTTTCCCTCATTTTCCTGTGCTCCTCCATTTTTTTAATCTATGTCTTCTTTAGAGAAGCCTAGCAAGTTTTTCATTATGCTTTTCATTTGTTCTTTTACCTGAGTTGGTGTTTCTGTTCTAATTTCTTTTAGAGCCTCATGATGTTATTTCTTTACTTCAGTTGCCATCGCTTCAGAGACTTCAGATATGTGACTTCCTATTTCTTCTATGTTTGCATCTCCTGAACTTGCTCTGCTTGGATTGGAGGCCAGAGACTAGACTGCCTTTTGCTTCTTCGTCTTGACATATTCCTGGGTTCTTCTGGATAAGTGAGTACAGGGCTCCCAGGAACTTCCCGCATTGACTACAATTTCTCTGAAGCAAGACTGTTTGGTTCTTCTAGACAGTACTGGCTATGGGTATCTGATGGTGGCCATTGGGTGTTCAGGTGCAGGGTTGTCTGCTGCTTTTCCCAGCCTGTGATGGCTCCCTGATGGCTGGTGGAGTGCACACAGAGATGGGGCTGACCATCACCTGCTGACCTGGGTAGGTCACTGGGAGGATCCTCCACTACCATCCAGGAGTGTGTGTGGGTGGGGACAGCTGCCATCTCCGGATAGAGCTGGTTATCTGCAGGGAAACTCCACTATGGCTGCTAGGATGTGCGTGGCAGTGGGGCTCAGTACAAGTAATTTCCATGGATCTGCACCCAGCTATGAGTGGCTGGAGGAAGCCGGGAGCAGTTCTGGCTCTGGCCCAACTCCAAATTGGCTCCCCACCAATCTCTCCCATGGGAGGACTGAGTCCCCTGCACTCATTGCCAGCCAGTGCAGTCTTCCAGGTCTGCCACTCCCCTCCAATGCTGCCTCTCTTTGCAGAGGCCTCCAGGGTTGCCAACCACCACATCACCTTGATCCTGTGGCCCCAGGTTTCAACAGCTTCTCTTACACAGTGGGTTCAGCTCCAGGCAAAGGTGCGACCAGCTACTGCCTTCTTCTTTATTTAAGTTTTTCTTTTTCACTCTTTCTGTGGGCTTCAGTTTTCACTTTAGATTCTTCCTGGGTCCAGGGGACCCACTTCCTTCCTTCTTGTCTTCCCCACGGTGCTGTTGTCCAGCATCTGAACTGTATCTCTCAGAGAGGCTGTTTACTCTGCTGCTTACTATTTCACATCTTCCTGGAAGCCAGAGTCTCCTCATTCTTAAACATAGTACTTTTCCTGATTGATTCCACTTGTCGTTTTTCTTTCTTGCTTTTTTTTTTTTTTTTTTTTAGACAGAGACTTGCTAAGTTGACCAGGCTTGGCTTGGTCTCATCATGCTACTGCCTTAGCCTCGTACCCTTTAAATATTGGTAGTAATTGGCCTGCAAGACAGTCTCCAATGTCCTCATATCCCGCTATTAATGCCTTTAACCAGTGTTTACCCATATTTTTTCAGGGTTGTTTTGAGTGATGACCAGAAAACACTAGATGTGACAATATGTGACAAGGCTTTGTCCCTGTTCTCTCTTGAGAAGCCAGTCTCCATGTGGTAAAGATTCCTGCAACCCTCTGGAGAAGTACAGTTAATGAAGAACTGGGGCTACTGTCAATAGTCAAACCAACTGGCCAGCCCTGTGACTGAACCTCTTTGGAAATGTCACTAAGCAGTCACTCTTTCAAACCTTAAGAAAGAAAACCTCTCATTTCCGAAAGAAAACAATCCTTTTTCACTGATCAGTGTTCTATTTCAGGTTAAAAAAATACCAGTAGAAGAAGCTGCATGGATATCAGGACCTGGCAGTTGCAGCAAAACAAGATGCAGGATGGAATTAGGCAAAACTGCTTGGGAGAAATGGAAGAAAAGAAAAGATTATATGTATCTAGATATACACATAGAACTGTATGTATGTGTATGTGTACAAGATAGATAACTATACTAAGCCTTGCATGATGGCACATGCCTTTAATCCTAGCACTTGAGGGGGCTGAGGTAGGAGGAGCATTGTGAGTTCGAGGCCAGCTTGGGCTACAATGCGAGCGCAAGGCAAGCCTGAGCCACATAGTGTGAGCCTGCCTTGAAAAACTAGGGCTGGGAGTTTGGCTCAGTGGCTTAAGCACCTGTCTGGCAGGAATGAGGTTGTGAGTTCAATCCCCGGTGCCACAAAAAAAAAAAAAAATAGCTATACTACTAATCTCTGTTAGTCCATCAAAAAGAATAGTTTGTCCTGTCACTATTCGATTGTTTGATCACTTTTTATGCCTAGATCTTGTAACCTGAACAACTACTTATAAGATAACAAAATGCAATGTATTAACTAGTATTGATTTCTTACTTTTTTTGATTCTGTATTATTTCTATCCTTTTTTTTTTTCTGTTTTGCTTTTCAAAACTAAAAAAAAAAAACCTACCTTGGGCTATAAAAGATGCCATATTGACTCACTCTTCACCCAAAACTCACTACCATATTGTAATACATTACCCCTAGTAAAATTTCACCCACCAGTATCATCTTTTCCTGTCCACTTGCTTCCCAGACTGGACCCAACTCATATCATAGTTAAGGGAATGTGGTTCCTTATATCCAAGACGAACCCAAATTTTCCCCCTACAAAAGTCATGAAATTTTCTTCTACTAAATATCTAAAATTCTCCTCTTTTTCCCCATATCCTTCAAAGAATTGTCAGCCTTTGTTCAGGCTGCAATAATGATTTGTGAGCAATCTTTGGCCAAGAATAAGATTCCTTGCTCCACCAGGGCTTGGTATCATGGAGCTCATGAGTCTAAGAGTCAAAAAAAGGATCAAATTTAGAGTTAAATTCAGCAAGAAAATTACATCTTTCAGCCCCAGTTAATTCTTCAGATAACTGACCAATATCTTAAATGGAACCTCCAAAGTAACAAAAAGCTGAGCTTCTTCCAAATTCCTGGTCTTTGGGAAATGTGTTAAATAATAAATAATTGTTCCAGATGACAAAGAAACATTCAAGGGCCAGCTCTAGTGCTACTAAGAATAACAAGAAAGGTAGACCTGGAGGTGAAAGGCAATAAGCTGTTTCACTAGCATGCACTCTAAAACACAGTGAGATGCAGAATGTTAAGGACTAATAAAAGAACTTTTGGAAAAAAACAAAAGGAATCAAGGCTTAGCTGGCCTCTGGGAGTTCAATATAGCCCATCCTAATTCTCCATTAAAATCCTTGATAAGTCTTCGCAGCACTAATATTTCCATTTTATGAACAACAAATCTAGTAGGTCAAAGGATAAGCACAAAATACATCTTTTTCATCTTCACATTTTGAAATTCTCTGGCTGAAAGAGAAGGAATGAAGTTCGGGGTTCCTAAGAGACTAAATTTCTCTGAAAATGGAGGCTCTCCTGAAATACCAAATTATTTTTTATCACAAATTCTATTTTCCTTTCATCTCATTTCATTCTGATAAATTAAATACATTGGCATGGAGGCAATAAAAAAAAGAGAATAATAATGAATTTTTGACCTACAGGGAGCAACCATGAGCCCATGTACTCTCACTGCAAGCTGCTGACATGCAGGAAAAAAAAAAAAAGCCCAGCAGTTTCTACTCTTGCTTTGAGAAAGCACTCAAGATATATATTCTACCTGCAGGGTATAAGTCTATGATCAGAACTGCTTTAGGGAACAAATTCTTGCTTCTTTGCTACTTCTGTTTGACTTTTCAGCATAATAAGCAATTTAATCAGCTCAGCTCCACTAGAATGCTTCAGATATTTGCATATCAGCGCTACTTGTCTGCCTTTTTCCTTATTAAAACTGGCATCTATACTGTCACAACACATGACTGCAGAGCCAAGCACCCTGGGTCAGTGGCAGCACACAGTCTTGCTTGATAATGTAAGTTATGACCTGGTCTCTGCCTCTTGTGTTTCTGACTTGCATTGTACCAGAAAAGACACACTAGTTCACCCCTCTTCAGAATAATTCCACAGAGAGATGCATTTTGTTATTGCTAATTAATCTGCTTAAATAAAACTGCCTCAACAAAGAATATCTCTCTTGAATGATAAGCACTGGTGAACCAGGGACAAGGTGAAAGCATTCCACATAATTGCAGCAGTGATAAGACACTTGGAGGATTTATGTTACTATATTCATATACCAGTTCAAACAGTAAGAAATTGTGCATATCAATAAATTAGATACTAGGTTAGAAACAACACTAAGAATCATCTGGTTGCAGTATATTTACAGAATGGAAGCAAGTAATCAAAGGAACTTAGTTATCATGTAGTGATCTCCCTTAGCAGCTAGCTTCCAGATATATCAACTCAGTATTATTATTAAAATATTGAATTAAATTATTGGATTTAAAAATTTCATATGTAAAGTATGGGGGAGACTTACTTCTGCTCATAAAATTCATTCTTTCACACAGCCTGCCTGGAACAGAGGGACGGCTACATGAGCAGTTTCTTCAAAGGAATGTATTACTAACACTTGCAAACAGGGCTTTTTAGAAGTATTGCATGTTCTTACCACTTCTTTTTCCTTCTTATCACCTGAATGCAGGAAACAGAATGGTCATGGGCATTTCAGAATGGGGAAACCATGATTTCAAAGGACCTGGGCCCCTAGATCACCATGTATGAAAAATCTCCAACTGACCAAGCATACTCGGTCACACTCAGGAAGAAAAAACAAACTTCTATTAGATTTGAACCATTATCAATTTTTAAATATTTTTATTATTATGTATTTCTTAATCCTTTATCAAAATTAAAAAGTCATTTTGAGACCAGTCAAAAGGCCTGGGAATCTTTCTCTTCCCCAGTGCTATCTTATTCTAGTCGAGTGACCTAATCTTTCTCTCCCTAATTTCATTGATCAAGGAATGTAAAGGTGTTAGACATATCCACAGAAAACCACCTCATATGATTTTAAAATATGACCAAGAAGCTGTTGCATCAAAGAAAATAAATATTGTATGTTTTGAGGCATTTTTAGGATGAAACATATGACACAATTTTGATTACATTTGGGCTTTTGGCACATGCCAGCACTCCCCCTCTGACATTCATTCAAAGTGACTATTGACCTACAAAGCCACCAAAATAGCCATCAAAGTAACTGAAACATCATGTTCCTAACTATAAACTCTTTATGGCAACTTAAGTGATGATTTTAAAATTTAGTATTTTGCAAAGCATCAAGCACTGTGTTTTAAACTCAACACAAATTGATTGAAATGAGTAATTGCCCAATTAAGAAGGATCACCCACTTCTCTGAACTTAAATTTGGCTGGTGAAAACCATCAGTACTTCCAAATGTGCATTCTACCTTCCATAGGTAGATTTTACTTTCTCTTACAGCTGTGCTATGGTGGAATCTATGACTTTTCTCAAACTTCATTACCTTTTTATTTATTTATTTGCTTGGGGTTTGTTTTGTGATTTGTTTTTGAACCTACAGATCATTTCTTTTCAAAATTTTATTTCCTTTGGGGTGAAATCATTCTATATAATAGTAGTATTCTTCCAACTATTTCAACTTATTTTTTCTCTTTTGGTTACTGTTTCTTCTCTCTTTACTAAAAGGTCTTCTGTTCTAACTTGCTCAGCTACCGAAGTATCCACCAAACCAACTGAAACCTCCTGTTCCTAACTAGAAATTCTTTGTGGCAACTTAAATGATGATTTCAAATTTCAGTATTTTGCATAGCACCAAGCACTGTGTTTCATGCTCAACGCAAAATGTCACAGACTGTATTGCTGATGTATTATAACCCCAAATAATGAGTACGGTAATCCAAATACTGTAATCCTTTGTCTAGTCTTCCTTACAATCTAAGAAATTATGTTTATAATCCCACCAAGATGTTATTGGAATCTTAGCAAGTTAATTCCAATCTATCACCTCCAACGCAACCCATGGCAAGAGTAAAGACACCAAGACATACTCAAGGTTAAGGGCATATTGAGTCCAACCCTCGTGAGGATGTGTGGACAAAGGCCTTGATCCTAGGCCTCTCCCAGAATTTATTATCTTGTGAAGAAGGGGGTGGCTCGAGGATGAGTGACAGTGAGGATGGTGGGAACTACATGAGTAACTTGAGCTGGCTAGTCAGGTAGTGAAAAAGGTACCTCTGCAAAATGCAGAGATAAAGATATGCAGAGGGATCAATTTGCATAACCCAATCAAGGTAGCAACTGAATTGTTTTAGGAGGCTGCTGCTTCAGTTTCTGATATGTAAACTTCGTGCCCTGGGGACTCATAGCCTCTTTCTCGAGGCTCACACCCGGTCAACATTCCTGGAGCTCACTGGTTCTACCATCTTACTGTGCCTATATGTTTTACAGAGATCACTATGGGAGGAAACAGGACACTGTCTGATGGCTTTAGAGATTGCATACCAGTACCTGGCTAGCCTTATCTGCAATGCTTAGAGCCAACTGAAGAGAGAAGAAAATACCATAGTCAGCTCTGTTAGACTGGTACTCTACTCCAAAGCTGGGCTGCGTGGATTTGAGCTTATGTTTGAATCATATTTGAGTTTTTACCTGCTATATCCATTACTGGCAAATGTCCTTTAGAGTGGATCAGCTGGTAGTTGTTTGTTAATAAGATTATTGTCTAGTTTTACTTTTTCATTGTGTCCAACTTAAGGTAGAAGAGAAAAAATGTCATCCATTTTCATCAATGTTTGTCTCATCAATATTTAGTTTTCTGTTCTTCTATAGACACTTAATTAAAATATCTCTATCATGAAGGCATCACAGATTCTGAATTTGGAAAGTTTTAAAATTCCCTCACCCTTCTCTTTTTCATTCTTCTTCCAAGACAGCATAGTGCTACTGGCTTGAAAGAATATTTTCCTTCTCTCAGAGTTTTCTCTCAGGCTATCCTAGGATGATGGTTAATTAGAAAGCATAATGATTTAAATGTTTAATTCTTTTAACTAGGTCCAGAACAGTACGATTGTACTGGTGTAATTTATTTTTGACCAACATTTCCAAGCTCATTTTCCAATTAGTAGAACTGAGTTGAGATACTGCCAAGTAATTAATGAAATTAACTTATTATTTTCATAATAATATCACATAATCATTAATCACATTTGAATATGGGTTAGAAATTTTATGTTGGTTTATTAACAGCAGTGTAGGATGCTTTGTTGGATAATGTAAAAAGCCCAGAGAACTGAAGAAGTTTTAGTGTATAAGGTTCCCATCAGGAGATGGGAAGGAGGATGCCTTTTTATTTCTTCTTGTTCTTCTTGAACTGGTCTCTTAAAATTCAAGGCCTAGTTGGGCATAGTGGCTCATGCCTGTGACCCCAGTACTCTGAGAGGTTGAGCAGGAGGATTCCAAGTTTGAGCCTAGCCTGGGTCACTTAGCAACTTAATAAAATCCTGTCTCAAAATAAAAAATTTCAAAAGGGCTGGTGATGTAGCTCAGTCCAGAGTTCCTGGATTTTCCTAGTACTAAAAAAAAAAAGTCAAGCACTATTTCATACCTGTCATAGTAATTGCCCAACTTTTTGCCCACAGACAAAAAATATAAAATTGTTAAGTCTGCATTTATTCCATAATAACTTGGAATCATTGATAAATCACCAGTTCTCAATATTCTCAAATATGAGACTATTTGCCTCACAAAATTATTGTGAGGGTTTAATAAAAATATATTTGTGAAAGCATCTTTTTTTTTTAATTTAAGCGGCAAAAAAAGACACATATAACAAAGACAAAAAACAAAACAGACAAACAAACGACTAGAGTAAATGCACAGCAGTAACATTACAGGTTTACAAAACAGGATGATAGAAACTTGACAATGATTGCAATATTGCATATCGTTATCTTGAAAATGGTTGTTTATATTAACAGATATAGACACAAAAAATTGATCTAATCATATGAGTGTTAATTGTTCTTTCTCAATAATGAATACATTCAGCAGTGTGTTCATTTTAGCTATCTTACACATACATATATACAGATTTATATCTTTTCCTTTTCCCTTCCCTCTTTCCCCCTTTTCCCTTCCCAGTTACTTTTGCTCTTCAAGCTGTTTTTTACCCTGACATAGTATTTATTATAGATTTTGGATCATATATACTTTTTCAGTTTCTTACACTAGGGAGACAATAATATAAAGAAATACAAAGATATTGCATTTATTATCATCATCAACTCAGAGCTCAAACCCCAATTTTATGATCATTAAAAAATAATGCCTTATGTACTAATTATTTATGTATACATTTCTATTAATTTAAATAGTAAACTACTCGATAGTGAAGCAAACTCAGATTTTATTTTTATATTTATTGTTCTCCATATGCACATTTCCTTAAGTGCATCAGAATGTTTGTTAAATGTTTTATAAGTATGTTCCTGCATTTTAAAAATGCTTTCTATTAGACTAGCCTTCAATTTTAAAGCATCACACACTTACTGAGCTCTTACTTGGAAATGAAAATTGTCCTGAGCCTTTTAAATTCAGAAGTTCATTTGGCATCCCATTAACTCTCTGAGGGCAAGATGCTGGGGTGATCTTCCCCTCAACATGAGACTTTCCGAGAGTAGGCAATTTTTTCATTCTGAAAAGACCAGGTTTGCTTTATAACATTGGAGAGACAAATGAATGAGATGTGGTCCATTCTTGGGAAATGTGTTAGTCCTGATGGGATTTGTTTGAAAACGTGTTCAATATCAATAGACTTTTGTATTGGAAACTTCAACTTCCTTGTCTAGCAAATTTTTAGGACATTTTCGCTAATATCCTAATGAAGAACCAGCTGAGCCAATAACTGTCAGTTTGAATCATTTCAAAGATGAGACGATGACTTTCATCAACTTCATTCACCACCTCATCAAAGCAGCAGGACATGGTTATAAGGTTAGGTCAACATAAGCCAACATTCCATGGGGGCATTGTATCTGCCACAGGGCCTAAGAGAGTGTATTGGTTGGATCCTGTGTCCCCCCAAGTCCTCATGTAATTTGGATGGGGCTGAGTCTGGCATTCGTGATTGGTTTGTTGTCTAGCACTGGGACTGGTGATGTAAATGCTGTACCTGCCCAGGGGTGGAACCAACATACAGTGTAAGGAAGGCAGGTCTCTCTCTTGCTCTCTGTCTCTTGCCAACGCACCTTGCTGTTTGCAGCCACCATGAATGACTGCCCCGCCACGCCATGCTGCCTTGAAGCCAACTAAGTATGCACCAAAACTCCTGAGAACTGTAAGAACTAAACCTTTCTTTCCCTAATTTTGGGAATCAGGTATTTTGTCTCAGCAACGAGTAAAAAATAACGAAGACAGACAGTGTGGAATACACAGTCTCAAATGTTTACTGAGTTGACACAAGTCAAATTTGTGAAGTTAAATGAGGTAATAGCAGAAAAATCTAAGAAATAAATAACACCTGGGTTAAGAGAAATGAAAAGGACACAAAGTGAACTGACCTCTGTCTCAGAGGTAGTAGGTGTACTAAAAAGACATGGGATAAACCCCAGGAATGTGTTTAATGATGAGCCATTTAGGGTATGTCATTACTTGCCAAGAGAAAATAAAGATAAAAAAGTAGAACAATTTTGAGCAAAAAGCCTCCATTCTATCAAATGATATTATGCTTTGTCAAATAAGAAAGTGGAATGAAAATAGTTTGAATGAAAACATCACCTGGTCACTTGCCTTTGCTAGGTCATTCTTCCCAAAGGGAGTGAGGGTATGTAAGTGAAGTGAGTGGGAAAAACAGATTTTCAACTCAGACTGCCACATTCAAATGTTCTCTGACCCTGAGCAAGTTACTTACCCTCACTAGTGGTGGTTCACAAATCGAGGTTGATAAGAATCATCTGAGATTATTAAACATAGATCTATCTATCTATCTATATATATACATTTGGGGGTAATATTATCTAATAGATTCTTCAAGATACTCTAATGAAGATGGGCTGGAACTCTCACTTAAACAGTGCTCTAGGAGTCTATAATTTCTTAATTTCTAACATTAATTCCCACAGGATCGAGGTGGTGAAGTGGGGCTAAATGAAATATCATATGTAAAATAATATAACTCAGCATTTGATAGTGCTGAACATTCAATGATGCCAAATAATGTTGTTAGTGTACAAAAGTGTACAGCTATCTTTCAGCAGAACCCACCACTTCTGCAGTGGCTCCCACTCTTCAAATTCTCCCTAATACCTCATGGCGTTGCTGCCATCAGCAGAAAATGCATTAGAAAAATCATTGGAGTGAATCAATTTGTGTTAAACGTGTCTCAGAGACAGTTCATAAAGAAAAATGTATAAAACTTTACCTAAAACCTATTGCTCAAGGACCTCGAGCCCTGAAGCCCAGTTTTATACAAATGTTTAAACTCACCTATATGTCAGTCAATGTCCATTCCCCCAAAAAACAAAAAGAGCTGTAGGTATTTTAAGCAGGGGCAATTTAATCCTTCACTTCTGAGATTTTGGAAGGACTAAAGGAGAAAATAAGAAAGGTTGATTTTGTTCAGAAATGACTACAGAGGAGTCATAGCAATAGACTATGCAATAGAATGCAATTTTCTCATAGCAATAGAAATGCAAATGGGAAAGTCCTATTACCAAAGTTTTAATTTGCAGTTTGGAAGGTTGCTGCAGCCTCCGTGACTGCTATGTTGCAGACTCATTTTTGCTACTTATCAGAAAGATGGCATCATACAGCTCCTGATGTTGCCTTATATTCTCACACACTCAGCTAGAGCCATTACTGAAACAGTAGATCCCAGAACCACGAAAGCTATGCCTGCTGCTATCTCTGTTGCCCCTGCCAAAGACAAAGAAGAGAAACACTCTGCTATTGAACTGGGTGTGTATTGTCACTGCACCTCACAGAAGTTTCTACCTGAGCAGGACCCCAGAAGCCTGCTGAAGGTATCATCAGAAGCAATAAGATCTCGCTTCTTCCTTTCATCTCCCTTCAGTATCTTCCACTGGAAAAATTAAACAAGGGAAATCTGAGAAATCCAGCTCATGGGTTAAGCTTAAAAGAGTTAAGCTCAAAAAAGAAAAAAATGAAAAAAATAACATTGCTGAGAAATTGCCAGTGCACAACTTACTACATACCTCCTATCTGACAGAAAATAGGTCTATTTGTGGGGGCAGTCTAGACAACTCCAAAGGACCCGAAGGAGTCACTCTAATTCTATCTCTGACCAGAGGAAGCATGATAGAAAATGCTAGGAAGACGCTACATTTGGGATTTTTTTGACAATGAGTTCATCCAAATTCAAGAGTCTTGATGTGGAAGTTTCTAGCCTAGCAAATACTGGTTCCTTCCTTTCAAAACTCACCTATTATCTGTAATCTGATTAGTCCAGCCCAAGAAGCTTCTTTCTCCTCTGAACTTTTTTCACATAAACTGCTGGAGACATCTATTTAGTATTTAACATATGATATTTGAGAACCATTTGCCATACAAATACAAGCCTTCTTGAGAACCAGATCCCATGTTTTGTGCCTCTTTGTGACCTGGCAGAGGTCCTTAAATGTAATGTAATAAATGCTTGCAATAAAGCTACAAAGCAAAACAATACAAAATTAAACACTAAAGCATTGCACAAATAAAAGTAATATAGGATAAATAATTTTTTAATTCTTTTAATTTACTATTTAAATTAAAATATGTCTTTCAAAGTTGTTGGTAGCGCAGAATTCAACTTTTAAGTTAGCTGACCTTGTCCCTAAGTACATATTGTTTTTACCAATCTTCTCCCTTTACCTAAATATGAAATACCACTCACAACCCAGTTCAAGTTCCAATTCTCTTTTAAATTAGCTGACCTTGTCCCTGAGTACGTATTGTCCCTAAGTACATTCAACTTTTAAATTAGCTGACCTTGTCCCTAAGTACATATTGTTTTTACCAATCTTCTCCCTTTACCTAAATACGAAATACCACTCACAACCCAGTTCAAGTTCCAATTCTCTCCTGAAAGCTTCTCTCATTATTCCTGATCTCATTGATTTCCTTATCTTCCGATCTTCTCAGCATGCAACACAATGTTTAATTCTTATTTAGTAGGAGTAGAACTAGTGATACAGGGAGACAGAGAAGAAGAAGAGTGACTAAGAGTCACTTGGGTTTGAATCGAGATTCTCCTCTCGTTCAAGGAGAATGCTATGCATCTTCTCTGTTCTTCAGATTCTGCTCCTTAACTTAAAAAGTTAGCTTCTCAGTTTCCATCAAAATAATGTTCCTGCTCTTACATTAACTAAAATTCTTTAATTCATTTGCCAAATATCTAAATCATTCATGGCATCTGTGTTTAAAGTCAAATATGTTTCTCTGAAGATGTTAGTAAAAAACATTTTTCCTTTTGTTCTCAGCTTCCATAGACCCATATTCTGATACCTCTGCATTTTTGCTTGTAGTATGACTATGTTGTTGTGTACTTAGCTCAATAGGCAATTACCAGTTTAAGTCTGAACACAGCTTTCATGAAATCTAAGGAAAACTAAGCCTCAGAATGAGTAAGGTTGAGAACCTCAGTGGCCGAGTTCATGGACTTCCCCTCCAATTTCCTACTGTTGTGATGAATCTACTTCATATATCCTCCATCTTTTTTGTTTCAATTCATATTCTAAATGGAGAATATTCCAGAAAAGCTATATGTGGTATTTCCTCAGTTAGATGATCAAGTATCTGGGGAAATTGGTATGGGCTGTGATGTGTCATGTACAGAGCAGTTGGAATTGTTGCAATGTAGGTTGGAAGATAAGTGAATTTTATGTCCACCTTAGAATACAAATGTCTAGAGAACTGGGTCTCTGACTCATTTATGCACTCTCCTCATTTTATCTAAAATATTTTTCCCATATAGTAGATGAATTATGCCCCTGAAATTCATATGGTAAAGTTCTAACATCTAAAGTGACTGTATTTAGACATTGGCTTTAGAGATATAATTAAGATTAAATGAGGCCCTGAGGATGGAGCCCAGCCCAATAGGTTTTATGCCCTTATGAGAAAAGGAAAACACACACTAGAAATACCTTTTTTTTTGTTTGTTTGTTTTTTGCACTAGACAGAGACTTTTCTCTTTCTCTACAAATGTAGGGATGAAAAACCGCATGAAGACACAGTGAGAAGATGATACCCAGAAATTCTCAGGTTTACTTTTGTGCTTTCTCTTCTTCAGTCCTGGAATAAACTATTTCTCAGTACAGCCCTACTTTCTTCTGTTGAACATTTAGGGACCCAATTTCCTTAATGAAATCATTTAACTCAAGTTTTTCAAGTTCAATTTTGAGAAGCAATTTGCTAGTGGGCCACTCAGTTGTCTTCACATAATGTCCAGATGGCATTTATATGAAAACTTTGATTCAAACTCTTTCAAATTTTCTCAAATTTTCCCACTCTGTACTACAGAAGGCTAGCAGCCAAAGTGCAGGGTGTAAAAAGTTAATCTGCTTATTACCTCAGAAAATATTGCAAATGATTTGTATGTCCACATGATTCTGAAATGTATGTCATAAATTGCATTTCATAAACACAGTGATTTACTAGCTTGACCAAGAATTTTCTCCCAAAAGACTTTTAGTATGTCCTCAAATTGTGTCCAGATCATCCTATTAGCTCAGTGCATTGCTTTAAATCAAACACCAGAAAAGGTTGTCTATAAAATGACAGAGCAGCCAGACAATGCATACATTGTTTTGTCTGCTATTTCAGTCTTTGCAATCATCTGGGGGAACTGGTATGGGAAGGACAATCGTGTGGTACAACCAAAGCAGTTGAGGTTGTTGCAATGTAGGTTAGAAGACAATTGCAATTTATATGACCCTGCTAAAATGTTCAGTTTAGGTCAAAAGCAACCACCCAATATATATACACACATGCACACACACACAGGTGTAACAGGTGTGTTCTATAAAACTTTATTTACAAAAACAGATATTGGGTTGTGGTTTGCCAGCTCCTATTGTAAACAAAAGTAACAACAACAGTTATGACAATTCTTAGTTCTATATTATTACCACTACTTTAATAAACATTAGCCCTATAATTCAAACATTCACTTCAGAGTTTTGCCATCCCTGTCTTTTAACCTATGTACAACTTTTAGATAATGGTGATAATTCTCCATGTATATACTGTTTCTTCAGTTAATGTTAAAATCAGAATATGTCTCCCTTTTTGCAGTTACTGTTTGTCTTGGTTACTTTTCACTCGTTGCTGAGACAAAACACCTGACACCCAAAATTAGGGAAGGAAAGGTTTATTTAGCTTACAGTTTTTGGAGGTTTCAGTCCACAATCAGCTGGCTCCAAGGCAGGGTGGCATGGCAAAGGAACAACACTTCAAGGCAGCAGCCAAGCAAAAGCAGCCAGAGTAAAAGGTGGACAGAGCAAGCCTCTTCTCCTCCTTTATATAGTACACAGGACACCACCCCCCCTCCAGGGTGGGTGTAGCATCCACAAACATCCTTGCCTTCCTTTGCACAAGATGAGGATGTTTACAAAGTAAGACCCCTGGCTCCCTGCTGACTCTCTCAGTTAAACTTCTGACCTTCTCAAATTGTAACAATGACCAGGTAACTGTGCTCTACACCCCAGGATGTAGAGCTGCTGAGTTACTTAATTAAGCTGCTAGACTTCTCAAACTGACACAATGTATAAACCCTAACAATCCACCCCTTGTCAACTTGGCAAACAGATACATTTCCTTAAATCAGTCTCCACATACAAAGGCATGCTTATTCTTAACATTTTGCAACTTAACAATATTATAACACATCTTAACAATCCTTAAGAACCAGCATTAAGTCTACCCACACTACATTACATTCCAAACAACATTTTCCCCTTGGACCCCCAAAGACTCATGCACATCCCTTTACACAAAAGGCATTTAGTCCATCTGCAAGAGTTGCCAAAGTCCTAACAGTTTCAGCTCTGCTGAAAAGTCCAATTCCCAAATCTCCTCCAAGATCTATGGCAAACTCTTACCTGTAAACCCCTGTACAAATGAAAACCAGGTTAAACACTTCTAAGACATAAAGGCACAAGGTAAACATTACCATTCCAAAAGTTACAAACAGGGGAATACAAAGCATTAGAACCAAAGCAAGACCAAAATCCAGCAGGGCAAACATTAAGTCCTGTAGTTCCATGTGAACCATTTGAGACAATCTGTGGCGAATTGTGAGCTCTAAAGGGCTCGTGTGGTTCCACCTCCATGGCACTTCTGGTGGTTTTAGCTCCCACAGCTTCTCTCTTGGGCTGGCTTTGCTCCCTCATTGCAGGATTCCTTAGATGATCCACGCTCCCGGCTTTTCCAAACTTCTGAAGTCTCCACTGCACTTTTGGCTTCACATTCATAGCTTCACACCCTGCCCTCTCAGGGGCACACTGTCTGACCTTCCAGGCTTTCTGAAATCGAGGTGGAAGTCCTTTTAGCCTCAGAACCCTTGCACGCATGGATGATGCCAAGGTCTGCTGCCATTTGGAGCAATAGCCAGGCTCTCCTCTCTCTTGACTATAGGGATCAAGTGCCTGGATTGCTGGGCACCCTGAACCTGATTTTGAGGAACAGATTCTCTATGCTATCTCCATTCTGGAACCTGGTGTGGCCGCTGCCGCCATTCTGGCACATGATGCTCTGAGGCTTTCTCCTCCAAGCAAAGTCTTTCACTTTTGCAGTTTTGAGGCTGCAAGGTATGGGGACAAGCTGTCTCTTCCTGGGATGCCCCCAGGCCATCTTTTTTATCCTGTTCCTTCTCATAAGTGGAGATCTCAGTTCTCTCTTTATAGTCCACAGCCTTCTGGCCAAACTCACTTTTTAAATTATCCTGCTGGGCTCTTTGCTTTTGATTGCCAACATAAATCTGGCTAAAAGCCCCCAACAAGAGCCATGCCACCACTTCAACATTCTGCTGCCTTGAGATTTCCTCTGCCAGATTAATTAATCCAGTGTCCTTAGTCTTAGTCTCAGGCAAAGTCTCTGGACACAAGCAAAATGCAGACAAACTTTCTGTCAAGCCATATCATGCATCATGTGGAGTCCAACAACCAATACAGTCCTTTTTCCTAGCAGAAACCTCCCGAGCCTGGTCTTTACTGGCAGGCTTTCTATCAGCCTTCTGATCTCCTGGGCTCTGACCAGAATCTCCCCTACAGAACAGCCTAAGCTGTTCCAGTTCTATGCACTCAGGTGACATCTCTGAACCTTTCCAAACTCTTCCCATAAGCCATTTCCAAAGGCTCTTGAACCACATGGTCAGGTATAGTCACAGCAACAACCCCACTCCACTGGTACCAAATTCTGTCTTGGTTACTTTTCACTCATTGCTGAGACAAAACACCTGACACCCAAAATTAGGGAAGGAAAGGTTTATTTAGCTTACAGTTCTTGGAGGTTTCAGTCCACAATCAGCTGGCTCCAAGGCAGGGTGGCATGGCAAAGGAACAACACTTCAAGGCAGCAGCCAAGCAAAAGCAGCCAGAGTAAAAGGGGATAAGAGCAAGCCTCTTCTCCTCCTTTATATAGTACACAGGACACCGCCTACCCAGGGTGGGTGTAGCATCCACAAATACCCTTGCCTTCCTTTGCACAGGATGAGGATGTTTACAAGGTAAGACCCATGGCTCCCTGCTGAGTCTCTCAGTGAAACTTCTGACCTTCTCAAATTGTAACAATGACCAGGTAACTGTGCTCTACACCCCAGGATTAGAGCTGCTGAGTTACTTAATTAAGCTGCTAGACTTCTCAAGTTGACACAATGTATAAACCGTAGCACTGTTAGTTTTTCCTTGCTCCATACTTCCTTGCAATCACCCACAGTTGCAGTTCCTTGGCGACTGAGAAGGCCCCACACTGTTCTCCTCCATCTCTGCTTTCTGACTAAAAAGTCACCAGGCTTATAGGAGTTTGCAGTGGCATCCAATAATTTTATGGATTCAGTCTTCCTAAGGCAAACCTCGATCAAGAAGGGTCTGGAGAGCCTGCCTCCCTGGTGAGTCTGCGTGACCTGTGCTGCGTGGAACCCAGGGGGAGAACTATGTGCCTTCTGCGAACCCTCCATGTTGGGGCGAGAGGCAGCAACCAGAAGCAAGCCAGCCTGCCACCCCGGTGAGTCTGCACGACCATGCGGACTCCAGGAGGAGAGAAAGAGTGGTGTCCCATAGGCCTGCTGGTGCGCGGGCTATGAATCAAGGACCGCCCCCCCCAAGCATCCTGCCTGCCCGGAGGACCTGCTGGGTTCATGACAACTGGGTTACAAATACTTGTATTGCTGGATTATTTTACCAGCCTGGTGCCCACAGTCTCAGCATTTCTTGGGTAGATGACATTTTCTAGTGTGGCAAATAGGTGGGATTGCCCTCTGTCTTGTCTTTGAGCCCCAATACTATTGTCATTGGTTTGCTTAATTTTGTTTATTTTTCGTTTCCTTTTTTTTTTTTTTTCATTTCACATCCTGTTTTTATTGGTTTTATTGTGTTTTGTTTTTGGTTTATTTTTGCTATGCCTGATGGAATGGTCAACTATTCTGAAAGTAACAAGATACAATATAGTGGCTATTGTTTTCATAGTTTCTCTGTCTGAAGTTCTATGCCAGTTCTACTGCTTTGTTTTGATTGTTCTGTTATCTTTTGTTGCATTTCACTATCTTTGAAATAAAATTTAAAAAATTAAGGGAAAATCTTCCAATAGAAGGAAAATAATACCACATGGAAATATGAATCTATAAAAAGAAATGAAAAATGGTGACAACAGTAAATATAAGAAGCAAATGTTTTTAACTTATGAAAATCATTTTAAAGGATACTTGTCTAATTAGAGAAACATTAATTGTAAAAATATGCTACTTATAACAAATAGAGAAATAAATTTTATGATAGCAATAGTACAAATGACAACAGGAAGACAATTTTAATTTTTTACAATATATGTGAGTTACATTGTGATAAGCCAAACATATGTACTATAAATCATTAGAAAAACTGAGGAATTGTTATTAACACAATAATGGAGATAAAATACAATCCCAAAAGTTATTATATTAATATAAAAGGAAACAGGAACAGAAAAAAGGAGGACAGATAAAAGGGACAGATAAATTCCAATAGGAGTAAATTTATGAACAACTATATAAATAAAATGCTAAATATTAATGATTTATGAATTTCAATTAAAAAGCAGAGAATTCACTTTTGATAATCAAAAATATGGCTTAACTATAAGCTATCATTAAAAAATTCAGCTTAAAAACATTGGAAATCAGTATGAAAAAATATACTATAGAATCATCAATTAAATGAAGTCAGAGTGGGTATATTAATATCCATTTGATCTTGTTTTGTAAGCCTATAATGTTACTATTGTGGATATGCTGTTGTCATTTGTTTGTCTCTTGCTTTTTGTCTTTCTTGTATGTGTCTTTTTTCTCTTAAATAAAAAAAAATAAGGGACTGGAAATAGTGACAATACACAGGCTTCTCTCTACTCTGGTGCCCATTGTTATCTTTTATCACAATTATATTTTGGCAAACTTTTTCCAATGTTTACATTCTCATTTTGTTTATAAAATTTACCTATACAATGGTTTAAATATTTATTTATTGTTATTAAATGATTTATAGCCTTCTATTGGCTTAGGTTTCAAAATCATTTCCCAGTTAGTGAGTTTACATGTGTTTTTCAATTTAAATTGCAAACTATTGAAATTTTGATAAGTATTGATGTATTTAAATAAATACATGTATTGACAGTTGCACCTTTATCATTTCAAACTTTTTGTCTATTAAGTTTACTTTCCATAATTCAGTCTGTTTTTTAAATGTCAGGAATGTTTATAGATTTTCTTGATACAGATTTCATGTATTTGGGATGAAGTTTATTTCTAGACTTTCACCTATTTTGTTGCAATTTTGAGTTAAAATTTTGAATTAAAGCTTTTCATATCAGCAAAATTCTGCAAATAAGTAATTTGCAATAATTGTCAGTTTTATGGATTTATTAGTTAAAGTTTCATATTCATCCTGATATTAATAGAAATGCACTTACGGAGTTAGATTCTTGGCAAGATGATATCTGCTATATGTAAGAACTGTTGATAAATTAGCTCTTTGAAAATCACTGTTGTAGTGATGTATTTTGAAGTCATTCCTGTCCATTTACAAGGACATAATATTTAATAGTTTGTATTTCTTTCTTTCTTTGTTTAATTTCTGGCATCATTTAATATCCTTAGTTTCTTCTAATTCTGATTAGAATCTCTTAGCTATTTGTATTTTATGGTTACCATAAGCAATTTCTAAAATGGGCAGTTTCTAATTCCTTTATTATAATAATTTACTCAAATCATTTGACATTTGATGCTGATTCTTTTATTTTTATAAATCTGTAAGAGAAACAGAATTTAGCTACCTCTTTTTCAATGCAAATCAAATACTCAAATGTACTTTAGTCCTTTAGAAGATAAACCATCATGTGATGCAATGGTAGTTTTCTCCAGTGTTCAGCATCTCAATTTCCCTCATAATTTTGAAGAACAACTTACAGGATATGCTTATTCTGATTCATGGTTCCAAAGGTTTCAATAAAGGTTTTGATTGGGTAGCTCCAGTGCAGAAATGGCATTGCAGAGGAACTCTGCTTGCTTCTTGTCACTCAGAAACCAGAGTGATAGTCAGGAAGAGCCAGAGAGGGAAAGGAACACCTCCAGCCATCTACTTCCTCCATCTGCTAATAGCCCATTCTGGTGTGAATATATAAATGGATTAACCCATTGTGTCCTCCTGATTCAGTCACCTCTCTAAGCCTGGTATCTTCCCATTGCTGCACTGGAGATCAAGTCCTCCAATATATGAGTCTTTGGGGGACACTAAATGTTTAAACCATAACACACATCTTGGAATTAATGAGATGTGGTACATTGTAAGTGCACTTTCCTGCCTGTCAATTGCCATGCTAGTATTTTGCATATGTTATTTGTAAAGTATCTGGATTGGCATTATTATATCCTTTTCTCACTGCTGAGGAAACTGAAGTTCTCTAAAGTTAATTTAAAGTCTTCATTAAACAACTATAACTTAAAAACACCATATAAAAACCACTCTGAAAAGGACAAGCAAAATCTTTGCTGTCATATAAGAATGATAATTATTACCAAGAGTGCTATGGAAGATGATTTGACCTAATCTAGAAATTCTGCCATACGAAGGAGGTGTGGTATTTGAGATGAGATCCACTGAATGAGACATACCTAGAAGAATGTAGCAAGAGTGTTTCTGGCATTGAAAAATGAAAAAGAATTAGTCCAAGGAAGCAAAGATAGGAGCTATGTTTTTAATCAGGTCTGAATGATACCACATCACATGGCACCTCACTTACCATCTGCAGAAAGATAATATGCTGCTTACTTTGTACCCTCCTACCTGCCCCTGGCTAAATATTTTCATATAGATTAAGTAAACCTTCAATTAGTGTCCAAAGTAACTTTCGATGTGAAATGTGAGAACAAAATCCAAAAGGCAAAAGGAAGAGAACACTAAGAACTAAATTAGCATCACCACCTCATGGGACCAGCCCCTCTTCTACATCCTGATTTATTGTCAAGCCATTCAAGGACTCCCAATCTGCCACACACAAAGCCGTCAGACCAACTCCCTGGTGAAGAAATAACCTCGAAAGGTCACCTACCTGGCTTATATGCACTATATCCCCACAGCACTCACTGCAGGCTCCTTGATCACCACACAAAGCCCTAAAAGAGGCAGTAATTTGAGAGAATCCAAAAACTATAGAGAGAATATAAAATAGAGGGACTAAGATTGCTCCCTAAGGAGCTATTTTTCCAGAAGAATGGGCCTCCGTCTCAGAAAACAAGAAAGAGGAGAGATGTAGGGTCTCACAAAACTAAGCCTGTGCATGAAATCTCAATTGTGTCTTTGCCTCTGACACACAAGTCAAAAAACAGCATTGGTTTTGCCTAATTAGAAAAGCAGGTGAATCAAAGATGATATTCACAGACATTTTGTATGTGCACCACAGTACTTTGTTTTGCATTAAAAAAATGAAGTGTTGACATTCATAATTTGGTCACATTTAAGAGCCTTTCACACATCTCTATTCCTGTCCATCTTTCCTCATTTTCAGTTGAATTTACCTTTTCCTACACAGGTGCTTTACAAAGGATGCCAACCATAAGCAACAGATGTTGCAGAAGAAAAGCAAAAAGGAAAAAATAAAAGCTTTCCACTTCTCGACAGCATAAAGCCACACCTTTTTAGTGACTAGGATCATACACATCAGACTACACATTTGCATTTGTTCAAATTTATTTTTGTGCTCCCTCTCAATAGTGGGTGAGTTTGTTTTGTTAACAAGGGGAACATTAATATATTTGGTAAGGTTTATCAAGGAAGACAGTGCTTGTGGTGGTAGAGAAAGTTGGGAGCATTTTCAGGATGATTAGACTTTAAGAAGGCAAGTGTGCTGAATGGGAGGCCCATGCGTGATGGTTTTCGTGGGAGAGATGAGATAGGAGAGAGAAGGAAGCTCTCAAGAACCTAGAACAATAGGAGGTTGAAGTCAGTTGCATCAACTATGTAAGATTTAGATAAGTTTTACTTACTTTTCCATGATTGGTAGAAAATTTCAGAGATGCATTTCTCTGAGGCATGCTTTCAGTTACTTAAGTTTATATGACATAAATTAAGTGAGAATTTCCCTTCTGTCCTACCCTGGGGATAATCACTAGATACCATTCCCTGATTGTTTTTATACTAGACAATCAGGTTAGCCATCTTTTAAAAAAATTTTTTACTTGTACTCATGCATCATTTTTTCATATTCGTCGAATTCATTGCTTAAAGCATTCCAGTACATTCATGTTTGTGTAGGCATTTGTGCATACATGTGATTTTTATACTTCACAAAATTATACACATTTATTATTACTTATTCTGGAGGACAAAATTACTAAGACTTTTCTGGTGGAAAGCAAACAAACCACTATACAAGTATATTGTGACTAATTGCCATATATTAAATATACTTGGGTTGATAAAATAAAAATAATTTCAGAAGGAATATAAGCATAAGGAGACTTCCAATAGCTGATACAGCAATCATAGCCAGTTCTACTGTCACACAGAGAAATATATTTCTCAAAAATAAATGACTAATTGAATTTATGCCAAGTAGATTTCATTCCAAGTCACTGTGAAACAAATGCATTTTTAATTCTTTTCATTAGTTATAGAATCTTTTCTTTGGTTGCAGAGGAACCAAGGGAAATAACAATTTCTTTGTGTATAAGCTGAGAGCTAAAGGTTTCTTTTCCCTTCCCTTCATAATAATTAAAATTATTTAGAAATGCAAGTGAAATAGAGCCGCTACCTTTGAACATTTGGATACTGTGAAGAGATCAAGGATTTCCTAACAATGTTTTAAAACAGAAACACCCCTCTGACCTGGGTAGAATTTATTATATTAATTATAAAGTCACCCTCCTGTCCCACCTCCCCTTCCTCCTCCTCAGAACACAGAGTTCTACAGACAGGCAACTAGATGAAAAGGTCTCTAGAATCCACCTTCATCCCTACAATTTTTAAAAACTGGTAGGAGAAGTAGATTTCCATGTTCACTCAGATGTAAAATCAAGAGTGAAATATGGATTTTCAGCTTGACTTAGATTGCATGATTGTCTTTATGGGTTTATCACATAGATACACATATGTTCCGTTTTGTCAGTGTAAACTTTTTAAAAAGTGAAAATTTCAATTTTCCGCCAGGCACTGTTACCATCTCTGGATCCCTGAATTGTTGTTTGAAGTCAGCAGGGACTCTATACAAACAGATCTCTGGAAATCATGGAAATGTTTTCCTTTGCATTGTGTAAAACAATGGACATCCTTCTCATGCTTGCATTCATTATTGCAGTAACGGATGGCTGGAGTGAAAGACATTAAGCAACTGCTTGGATCAAAACTCACATTGGTTGCAGAAATCATGGAGCAAACTCAACAATAGTTTCTTTTGATTTATTCATTGCAGATGTGCTGAACATTAAATTTCTTATCACAAATGGCATTTTTACTGCAATTTGGCTGCATTCATTATTTGTAGTATAATAGTGCACTCTGCAGGATTTCATTTCTAAATGCAAGATATGCTAATTATGCCTTTGAGTGAGAGAGAAAGAAAGAGCAAAGATGCAAAAGTACAATCAGAAAATGATTTGTGCAATAGCAATGAAGAAAACCAAATAGCGCTTAACCTAGTTCACCTAGAGAAAAAATCCTAATGGAAGGAAGAAGGAGGAGGGAGGGAAAGGAGTTATTTTGATGACAAAGTACCCTAGGTTGTTATTTTAGGGACTTGAATTGGACAGGGTACAATTCCACCTTATAGGAAGAAAGTCATCAATGACTTTTACTGTGTTGCCCAAAGAGATAGATATTCAAGGCTTTCAAATAAATTTCATCTCAAGTTTCAAAACGGATCAATTAGTGCTATCTACAGGAGACATTAGACAGGGAGCTGTAGCACAAATGCTGCATATTTGCCACTCCCTAAAATGAGTAATGAATTGGTGACCAGAGGATCTATGTTCAGTTTCCAGTCCTTCAACTTCCAGACATGTGACTGAGGCCTTTGGAAACTCCAGCCCTGTGGAGCCATCAGATGACACTGTTACAGGAAAATTGAGTTAGACAAAAATATTATAGGCAGTTAGACAGGGCTAGGTCCTCAAAGGAGCCAGTGCAAAAGCCCAGATACCTTGTAACCTCTGAGGAGACAGGCACCTCCTGCTGTGGGCCAGATATCAAGACAAAAGACAGAACAAGTGCACCCATATCCTAAGGATTGATATTCTAAATAGCTCTATATCACCCTGAGGAAGTCAAAAGTCAGCATGGCAACCCCCTACAGGAAGAGTCATTGTCATTAAGCATCCCCGCTTACTACATGACTCGCTTCCCCATTTGTCCTTGATTTAATCAATTCTACCTGAGCCATTAGTCTTATTGGTTAGCCATGGTTATGTCCCACCTTATGCCCGCCTGCCTTGCAAATTCCCAGTTTTCCCCATCATGATTTTATTCTATAAATTCCCTAAAAATGACAGAGTCCTTGGCAACCCGCTCGGGTCCCCTTCTGTCCCTCAGACAGAAGCTTTCTTTCCCTCAATAAATATTTCCTGCTCTTACCCTCCGTTGTTCCTAAAATTCATTCTTCAATTTTTAGAGAACACGAACTCACGCCAGACATACAGTAGGTTGGGAGTTTCATTCCCTCATATCATTTGGAGGTCTAGGATCATTTTTCCTATATCAACACCAGACAGGAAAAGAACTGCCCCACCGGTAATTCATCAAATTATGAAAAGCAATAAGCTATTATTGTGTTTACCACTGAATTTTGTACTATTTCATTATACTGCAATAGAGATTTAATATAAGGACAATGCCTACCTTGTATGATTGGAATGCGAACTGGAGAGCATGATTTGTTACATAAAATGAAAAAAAAAATAAGGAGTACGGTAAAGGTCAGATATTATTACTAGCTTCTTTTTCGGTATATGAAATATCAGGTTTATCACAGTTGAATGAGTTACTCAAGTTTAATTATGATGCACTGTGGCATTCGAATTAAAAGCAAGAGTAAAAACTCTGACGTTTACCTGCAAAATGGGTCAGTAATGATACTTTTCAAATTGGATTTTTGTGAGAATTAGTGAAGATAAGGCATGTATATCAATTAGCATAGTGCCTGAACAATAGTAAGCACTTTAACAAAATGCTAAAGATTTCAGTGAAGCTTTCCATTTTAATCAAATTAATTCCTCTGTTGACAATTACTGTCAGTGAGTAGAATTCAGCGGCCTTGGAGGTCAACCCATGGCTTCATTTCAGCCAAGGACACAGGCAAGGTTAAGAGCATATAATGGTTTGCAGTTAAGAAGCCACATCACATGAATGTGAAATTCCAGCATCACATATGATCAGTGACCAGAGTTGGTTTTCTAGAGTGCAGTCACGACTCAAGGGTTGGAGATTAACTGGTTAAAAAACAACAGATGGAGAAAAGAGGTGAAAGGAAACGGTGTTAGCACTCAGTGAGTTACCAGCAGTCTGAAACAGAACAAAGGCTCTTTGCCCCAGACCTTTTCCCAAGTGTAATTCCGAGGATCTGCTGCTAAGAGAAAGTCACTGCTGCATTCTGTGGAAGTCCAGTTGTCCAACAAGCAGATACCAGGGCAGCAATAAATTTCCTTGCAAAGATTTCATCAGGGAAATGCAGGGAAGGCTGGGAGAGCCATCAAACCAAGATGGAAATCTGACTCCAAGGGGAAAAGAGACAGAAACACGGAGACAAGGGCTTCTGGTGAATGGATCCCGTGTAATCTTGCTGTATTGAAGGTTTACAAGATCTTCAGAGAGTCTTTGAGTTAATGTTCCCAGGAATAGTATCGATGCCAAGCCTAGTCATTAGTTTGAAGCAACTCATAGACAGTGTATTCTCAGTACAAATCCAGCAATAGATTCCAGAGCACAATATTTAGATCTCTTTGCCAATAACAATTTTCATATTTGGACGTCTGAGGGTAGCATCCTCGTGGCTGCCACAAGTCTACTAGAGAAAAACAGGGTTTAACAGGTCCTACATTCACTAGAATATCATTGATACTCTCACAGTTACCAATGCATTTCAGTCCTGAATAAAAGGGTGATAAACAAGTGATAAAGCTACTGTGAGACCTGTTCTCAGTCCCACCATTAGAGAGGAGTCAGAAAGTAGAAATAGTTGGTTTCTGTTCTGAGATATTGGTTGAACTTAAGTGACATCTCTTTTTGCATAATTGTTAGACAAAAATCTGACTAGCATCGGTTGAATAGAGTGTTTTAAAGGTATCAGTAAAATTCAAAGAGATTATATGACATGTCTGCTATCAAAAACAACTGCTTCTTCACAGAGAGGCTGAATAGATGTCTGAAATCAAAGTACTTTTATCATCAATCATATTTCAAAGAATGCCATTCCATAATGGCTTGTATGTGGGTTTATATCTCTGAAAGCAATCAAGAGTTGCCAAGTTCCTTCAATAAAATTATGTAATTATATAGCATTTTAATGTTTATTAAAAATGCATGTATAATTTAACTTATCAAGTAAGAATACACATTCCTCTCTTCCCATGTGTGTCATTTTCTGTTGTTTCCGTATTTTGTTTTTATATTCCCCTGATAGTACAAGAAATGAATTTTGCAGCAACCAGATAAAAGCCATTGAAAGTACACATACTCATTTCTACAGTATACTATCCGAGTATTTCTAAGTCAGACATTCCATTCCTGTAAGTATTTATCAGTAACTCATATGTATTCAGGCCCTTCCTGCAGCCGCAGAGGAAAATAAAGAAGCTCAAGCCAGAGTCGATATCCTCGGGAAATTTCCAATAGTTCTGAGGATCTTCGAGGGCAGAGGAAATGCCTTTCATCTCTTGAATGGTCACAAACTATTATACAGATAGTTCACTGCCCAAAGCTCCCCAATCAAAGGACCGAGCGCTCTGCTCATCAGGCTCTGGAAGCTGACACAAAATTATGTCTTCCCAGAGAAAAGAGTTCATTTTCCTAAATAGCACGAAGGGGTCATATGACTAATCATATCCTGAAAATAGCTCTGAATCCTAAGTGTGCTCTGTCTGCAGCATTTATTGGTAGCAGCAACTGGATATTGAATGAGCAAACTAATTATACATCTGAAAATATGGAGTATATTCTATTGCCCAAATACAAGGCACAGAAAATAGTTTCTCTTAGAGATCAGAATATGGAGAGACTGCCATCAATGGTACCATCCTTGGAAGATTATCTTTGTAACAGAATCCATTCTCAAATATACACATGGGTGATTCACAATAGAGATAATTGAAAAGATCAGAATAAACAACACTGCAGGCTTTGAGTGGAAATTGGATGATGTCTGTGACTCGGTAAAATCATGTTGTAATACACTTTGCTCATAATCATATTCAAACAGGTCTGTACAGCTGTAATATTCATTGACTGGGCTCCAGAAAAGCATGACCTAGATTAGGAAGATAAAACCTCACTGGGGACAAACACTAGTTGGAAATCAACCTCCCAAAGAATAAATCACTTGCTAATAACAAAATGGAAAAGGAAAACGTATCCCCAGAACTACAGGGGAAGGGTGGCTGACCAAATGAAAAAATCTCTCCAAAGAGAAGCAGGTGGAGCTGGAGATTAAATGGGGCACGCCTCATGGTGGGAGAGGTGTAAGATCACAAAGCAATGGGTGTGATACTGGCTATGTTGGCAAAGACAATATCCTCATGTTGGAGTTTCCATATCAAGAATTTTGAGATGAAAAAAATTGCAATGTAAATGACTGTCAGTTTGTATTGTTGAGACAGAAAAAAGGCCTTCATGAGGACAAGATATGGAGGGTCCTTAATGGACAAATTTTTACCAAATGAAGGGGGAAATGTCTTTTTCCCTGTCCTCCCTTAACCAACAATGTCTACAATGAACCCTTTCCTTATGCCCCTACTCTTATCACAAGGACCAGGTGGCTATGATAGAAGGTGGGCATCATGATGTCTCCAGGGAGGAGAGTAACCATGGGTCCATTTCCAACACAAAGAAGATAAGAAGTTTCATTTTGTTTTGTTTTGTTTTGTTTTTTGGTATTGGGAATCAAACTCAAGACCTCATGCTTGCCAGGCAGGCACTTACGCCACTGAGCTAAATCCCTGGTCCTTCTATTTTGTTGTTGTTGTTGTTGTTTTGTTTTGCTCTTAAAAGTTTCTTTAAAATCCCCATTCTCGTGACCCAATGGAAAATTACCAAACCCTACAACTCCCCTATGGCCAGACCTATTTTCTTCTTTTCTTTCTGTCTTTTTCTTTCTTGCTTTCTTGCTTTCTTTCCTTTAATTTTTTAGACTGAGAATTGAATCCAGGGCCCCTGATTCCCAACTCTTTTCCCCAAGCCACTAAATTGTCCAAACTAGGTGGAAATTTCCAATCTCCCTGCCTGAGCTTTCCAGAGTGCTAGGATCACAGGCGTACTTGATTAGAACACTCCTTTTTAGATGGGCCAGGCTGATCGTCCCCATCAGCATCATGTCCCCTTAAATGCTTCTTTTCCTCAAGCTGAAGTGTTTCCCCATTTTTCTTATTTTCTTGTGAGGTCTTTGCCTGTCTTCTCACTTTTCTTGGCCCAGTTATGATTCTTTTATTTATCACTGAGTCAAAGGACACCACACTTGCTATCATCATGAAGGAGATGAAAAGCCATGATGTTTACACTGAACTTGAAAAGTCAGTCCCTTAGTAGACAAGTTAATATCTAAGTAACATGGTGAGCAGAGCTATATTATTTGATGGCTGCTCCTGTGACTCTGTTGAGAGTCATTGGTAGCTTAGACAGTGCAGGCACAACAGAGATGGCAGAAGTACTACATCTAGATGTGGTACATTAAACAGAATACTATTTTTCAAATGACTTTAAGAAAATTCAGATGCAATTCTGAAATCACTCATCTCTCTTTACTTTCTATCATCTTCCTTCTCCCATTCCTCAAAACCAACCGTGAATATTGCCCCTACTGGTAAACTTTACTTATTTGAGCCCTTAAAATGATAAACCTTGAAAAGTTTCAAGGCTTTTCCCAGGTAATCACATTTGGGAGAATAGATGACACACACACACACAACTTGTTAAAAAACAAATGAGAAGAGCAGTGTTTTTGTAAGGGTGAGATGAAAGGGACAGACAGAAAGAAACTAAAGCTGCTTTGCATTGCATTGTTTAAACTAGGATATGCTGGAGGGGTGCTTTCAAATTACGTAATTTTTTCAATGATGTATTGACTATTGAATTTGTTTTATTATACTGTATGATATTGTCACACCCACACAAATAGCTTCTTAATAATGATTTTCAAAATTATGGATTCATATGAAAGCAAATAAAGCTGTGCTGTATTGTCAAGCAAGAAAATAAAAGGGGATGCCACTGGTTCAGGACGCTTACAACAGAGTTGGAGGCATCGTTCCATCATTCTCAGAAGCTTCAGCAGCTGCACCTGTGAACTGACTACAGAATCCCCCATCCCCACCCAGTGATAAAGATGGACCTTTGGCTGAGCCAAACCAGTTTCTGGAAATGTTTTTTGACTTCTGCTGACACTCCATGCAGTGAATCCCTTCCCCTAAAACTGTCAAGTATGGGACTGCACCCATTCCCTTACTGACAGAACAGTTTAAAAAAGTAATGTCATTTCCAATGCTTCCCTTTCTGTGATTTCTTGGTTTCATTTTTTATTAGTATGTGTTTGCAGTAGATAATAATTACACTTACCTTGGGGTACAAATTCATACTACATCTTAACTATTTTTACTTCCCTTCATCTCCCTCCCTTCCCATCATTCCCCATGCCCAGATCCCTTTCCCATGAGTACAGCCGCCATGTTGCCAAACCTCTGTGCACATTTTCAAAACTGTTTCAATCTGTGTTTTTCCAGAATACAATCCTAACTAGACCCACATAAAGGTAATTTTCATTGTTCTCTACTAAGTTAGTTTTGTTCTCATTTGATGGCATTATTATGAAACTCAATGTATTTATTATCAATATTACAAACAAAATAAATATAGTTACCTTGACATAGATTGACTTATTTTAACCAGATATTTAGTTACACCTATTCTCAGTAACCTCTTACTGGTATATTTCTTAGCAAAATTGTTTTTCAATATACTTTTGTTATTTTAATTTTTAAAATAAAATTACATGCTTCCCTTCAGTGTTACATTTTATACTTAATTCATTTAAAATTATTTATTCTTTCACATTAATCTGCTCTATAGTTGAGAAAATCTTTCTCTGCAAAAGTTGAAATATCTGTTAAACTTAGAGAAACTTCTGACAAATGAATGTGATTCTCATTTCAACTTTTGAAATAATTGATGCATAAATATCTCAGAATAATTATTTTACAAATACATACTTTTACATTCATTTATTTTTCTCAATAATCATCTAACATCTATAATTATTTATAATAATTCATTTTCTTTTTATGATTATTTTGTATACTTTGCTGAATTTAGATATTGTAACTTTGTAGGTCTTTTCAATTTTCTATCAACTTAGCAGAGGATATAGTTTTCTAATGTATAAAATAAGTGACATCAAAGTGTTTTCACCATGTATCAAGACAGTCCAATGTGTAATTACAAAATTTCTAAATGAGATATTTTCTTCCACCAGTGTTTCTCAGGTTTTGTGAACACAAAAATAAATAAATAGATAAATAAATAAATAAACCTTTCTTCATTAAAAAAATACCTTGGGAATTCTATGAAAACAAAGATTCCGATCTAGTACATCTGAGATGTAGGACAGCATTTTCAGCAGTTTCCCAAGTGACCCAGTGTGATCTGGAACCATGATTTGAACGGCCAAGTTACCATTCAGGCTTTGACTGTTCTTTGTATTTCATTTCTTCTTCCTTATTGAGACACCAATTTCAGTCTCTTCATATTTACAACCTTCCCAAATGTGACCTAATGCTTTATGCACCTAGGATCCCATGGTAGAGTGATAAAAGTTGAAGTGGTCAGAAGAGACAGCAGCAAAAAACAAGTCTCCCATCAAATCTTAAAAGTGGGTATTCACTGTCCCAAGTTTCTCCTATAAAAGCAGGTTTTGTTTCATCGCAAGAATGCTGAATGCTGTTATTGAAAGGAAGAAATTAGCGTGTTAGTTACCTTGCCTTTGGAAAGAAACCAAAAAGACCATCACGAATTCATTTTGTATTTAACACCATGTTAAAATGAGACCTTCTTCAATGCATATGCATCTCACACTGGACATAGCGGAAGTTGGCTGTCGAAATGAAATCAATCAAACTCAGCTATTTATTCACTGTGCTTAAAAAATGAAAACCCTAGGGAAAATACTAAATCAAGCTGGAAATAATAATTATAGCCCTAAACTAGAACTGCCTCAGGCAAAGCATGAGGTGCAGTCATTCTAATTATACCATGAAGTACTGTCCCCACTATAAGAACAACGATCTCTCAACTTAATAGAACAGTAAGAAAGATGTTTCTCTTGTGCCTTATGGATTTAGGGAGAAGCCAATATCTCAGCCTCTAGGACGAATTTGGCCTGTAGATATATTTTGTTGATTTACATATGATTGTTGTTTATTTGAATTACTTGCAAAAATAAAATGGAACATTTCCTATAGGATTGTGATTCCTCTTGGAGAAGTCAATTCTAGTATTAAATTTGCACATATGCTAACCATTAGCTGTTGTGCCACAGAGTCATGCTGTGTTACAAACTCAAAGGACACCACTTAAAATTTATCATCCTAAGTAAAATTAATGTAATAGAACTTACCTAGTGTAACAAATGTGCTACTGCCCTAAAACTGAGCAACTCCTGAAAGTCCAATATCTGAGAAAGAGATCTTTAAAAGAAACAGATACCCTCCAGTGTGCCACAAACCCTATCTAATCAGCTGGATTAATTTCATTACCTGGTCATGTAAGCAACTGAATCTATTATTTCTGGTTTAGACTATCCTCCTCCTAAGAATTGCTTCTTTTTGAATGGTTAAGTATTTGAATGGTAAGTATCTCGGTCTGATTTTATAGGTAGCTACTGGACCATCAAAGCAATGGAGAGATGAATCCCTAATTGTCATGCTGGAAAATACTCCTAGGAAATTGCTTTATGTCTTGTGTGAGTCTTGAGTAATGAAGCCACTGTGTCCCACACTCTTTGCCACTTGGTTCTGTAGATCACGGAATGGCCACAATGTGTTTTACTGAAGACTTCAGAACCATTATCATAAATATTATTTTAATTGAAACAGTTGAAACACTGGTTCATCTTCCTTTTGATTAGGAAATAGCATGAATGGCTTGAAGCAAAACAAGACAGTAGAAGAAAATAGTGTTCCCAGAAAGAAATGTATTTAAGGACAAGGAGACAGAGTAAGGGACAAAAAATATTCCACAGAAACCCTCCCAGCTTCCCTTACATCTCAAACACTGAATGTCCTGGATGCTTTCCACTATGAAGAAAGCAGAATTTTGTATTCTTCCCCCTCTTATATTGCAATTTGCTTCAGTTACTCTAAGCTCGTAGTATAGCTGTGGAGGCACCTACAGTAGAATTTGGACAATGAAGGAAAAGTAGATAAAGGTTGGAGAGAGCAAGAAAGAGAGAGAGTTGGACTGCAGGAAGAGAAAGATCTGTGCCTCCCATGAGCCTACCAGCACGCTGGCTAAGAATCAGCAACCTCTCCTGCCCCCATAAGCAACCTGCTGGTTCAGAGGACCAGCTAAGTTGATAGCAACTAAGGTACATAAAGCAACTAAATGCTTGTACTGTTTGGTTGATTTTTTCAGGCCTGGGGCCAGCAGTATGAGCATCCCTTCGGAGGATGACAGTATGCAATGTAGCAAATATGGGCGATTTCTTTCTATCTTGTCTTTGAGGCCCAATATTTTTCTCACTGGTTTGCTTTATTCTGATGAACTGTTCTTGCTTTATTCAATATTATGTTTTGATTGTTTGATTCTGTTTTATTTTTGGTTTGATTTTGCTATACCTGATGGAATGGTCAACTATTGTGAAGATAACGAGATATACTATAGTAGTTATTGTTTTCCTAGTATCCTGCTTTGAACTTCTGTACCAGTTCTACTGCTTTGTTTTGATTGACTTTGTTCTGTTATGCTTTGTTGGATTTTACTATCTTTAACATAAAATTTAAAAAATTTTAAAAAGAGAGAGCAAAAGCAAGTGAAAACAAGACAGAGAGAGAAAGAAGGAGAGAGAGACTAACTGATAAAGTTGCTGGGGTCTTTATCTTTTCCTTGCAAAGTTCCTGGAAACTAAAATACTGCAACTTGCATTTTCCCAACACCTACACAACTAGTGAGTGACATAGTGTGTTAAAGAGTTGACACTATACACATGCTGCTAGTCATTCCCATTGCCAGTTTAAATGCACCCCTTGTTTCCATGACTGGACTGCATCTTGGTAGATAAGGTGTATTGAATAATGTCAATATACAGCTTGTTAGAGCTGACAATGAATGCTCAGAAAGTGTCAAACAGGAGCAGAATGCAGCCTTTATCCAGTATAGGTTGCTTAAAGTTGAAGTGTGGTAAATTGGGCATTTCTAAAATGGAACTGTCAAGCTTAGAAGGTTTAATATTGAACCTTTCTCCACTGGTCTTAAACAGACTAATATACTGAGGCACTGCAATTTATCTTGGGTTATACATTGCTTGAAAAGTAATACTTATTAAAACTGCTAAAATGACCTGTGAAATAAAGGAGCAAAAACAATTATTAACTGATCAATTATTTTCTTCTACAAATGCCCATGTCATTCTAAACAGAGTTTCTACCCATTGTTTCATTCCAAGGAAGCAAACAAGTTTCCCTTTGAAGATTATCTTCTCCTGCTCAGTAATGGCTATCCTGAGCACTATGTTAAGGAGTCTGAAGTATTTTTAGACTAAAACTAAAGATCACAATCCATGCTGGCCAGATAGGAATGTATGGAGAACATCAACATGCATGCCAGGTGTTGGCTGCAAACTGGAATTCTTGGTATACTACTTCCCTGTTTCATCTATCTCTGTTCTGAGTCATGAGAAGTGTAGATAATTAGACACAACGCTGTAGATTTGTATGGAAAGATTTATTATTAAACTAAATTCACCCTCCTATCTGATGATGTTACGGTATGTAGGGGAAAAACATCTAATGGAAACAAGATCAATAAGTCAAAAGTGTATACAAAACAGAACCTGATGCTGCATTTGGCATAGAGAGAAGAAAAATTAAAGGAAGCATTGAGTCAAAGAAGAGAGCAGGTAGTGAATGTGAGCCAAATGACTGGCCACAGCAACTGGGGAAATAGCAAGGGTTCAAAGATCTGATCTGGAAAAATTCTGAGACAAAATAGGAAGGTGAAGGGGACCTTAGAACATGTCTGAATTTCAAACTGAGATGGAGCTGCTCAGAAAGTAAGATCAAGTCAGATACTTCAAGCATGGCTAATAAATGGTAACTGAATATAGATTTGCCTGACAGTTGCAGAAAAGTGTTGGGCATGCAGTGAACCACATACCACAAAAAGAGAAGGGTTGATATGCTATATACCACAAAATATCTAACAATTTATATAACTTGCAGAAGCATTGAATTAAAAATAGGGTAATCAAAGAGAAATGAAAATAGCCCTGATATTTTCCTTTATCTAACCTTAAATATATCTACAATAACATATATATATATATATATATATATATATATATATATATACACGCACACACACACAATAGGAGTTCTATAAAGTGAATGAGTTGGAAATCAAGTGGTATAGCTAAATAATATCCTGCCATGCCCTGCCCCAAAATATCCATGCCCTCATCTCTGAATTCTAAAATCATGTCCAATTTTACAGCAAAATGGGTGTTCCCTGAATTCCCAGGAGAAAAGTAAATGTAAGGTCTGCCTCTGAACTGAGAGAGGGAACTGACTGTCCAAAGAATAATTTCCACAAGTCTAACTTGGAAAGTCAAAGAATTTATCAGGGGATCTCTTACAGAATGGTGGACAATTTAACAGGCTGTACCATTACCAAAGTCATCAACCCCGCTTTGCTAAGTTATTGATTACATAGGGCTCTAACTAAAACAGCAAAAGCAGGATTAAAAAAAATGAAGAGTCCTTGGGAAAAGTTACATGTACACATTTCCCATCCTACACTTACTGGGAATGCCACAGGTCTCAACGCTGTCAAGCCAGAATGCTGGATGACCTTGATGTGCTAGAGGCTGGGACACAAACTCAGCACCTGGTGAGGGCCCTGCTGGACATCAGCCCACTCACTACAAGTCTGAGTTCCTTTGGTTGGGGTTCAGAAGACTGTTGTCCATATTACCTCCTCTTTGAAGATGTGATGCGGAAATTAAGGACCTTGAGACTAGCAAGGTAGGTCCAATGCAGTCATGGTTCTTAGAAGATTGGGACAGGAAGATCAGAGCCAGGGAAAGGAAACATAATTTAACTTACCTTGTGCTAAACTGATGGCCTTGAAGAGAAGATAAAGGTAGGCAATCTATGGGGGATGGGGGCAGAAAGGCAAGATGATTGATGTTCCCACCCCCTTCTCTCCCTACCACTGTCGGGGCCTTGAGAAGAAATGCTGCCTTGCCAATATCTTGATATTTTGTCAGTGGACTCATTCTGGATGTGACCTTCAGAGCTGTTAAGATAGTAAATATTTTATGATAATTTATTCCAGCAACGATGAGAAACGAACACCACATGCAAATAAATAACATTGGCTTTGGATAGGTGGAATGTGTTTTTTCAGCAACCAAAAAGAATATGCACATTCTGCATAGCAGGAAGTAGAAGCATAATCAATTTTATTTTTCCTTGAATTTTTCTGGAGATTGGAGGGGAGAAGTTTTTTGTTATCTAAAACAGAAAGACGTCCTGAGCATATTCTTAAAATAATATCACTTTTAAATTTTCAGGGCCTACTGCGAAAAACATAGGAATTGGGTGAGAAAAAAAAATGTCTTAGTTGGGGGTTTTATGAACTAAGAATACACACAAAAAAGGCAGCAGCAGAGGGTAAGCTTGGGAAGCTAAACACCAAGGCACAGCGGGATGCGGGGAATGAGAAAGCCCTAGAAAGCACTTCCAAAGCAGGGACATTAATCACAAAGTAAGGTACGTGAAGATAGAGTATCTAATTTGGAAAAAAGATGGGAGCATTTTTGATGTCTACTTGGCTAGATACTTCATCGAAGAATGGTTTGTAACCAAGTTTCCTTGTATTTCCTATGCCTGTTTTTTTTGATGTGAAGACATTTGCTCCTGTAGATTTTGCAACCTACTAAACTCACCCTTTGCATCTGGATGTCTCCCTTCACCCAGAGCAAGTGGTTTGATGTCAGTTTCAGTTTTCATCCAAATAAAAACATTTTCATGAGATGATAGGGAAACCTCGTAAGTGAGTATTAACCTCTAAACAGCTAAACTAGTGGTGAAGTACACCTTCAAACATAATGGATGGAGCTCTGAATCAAAGAGAATGTATAACCAAAGAGGTTGAGTAACAAGAATTGAGCTGGGAAATGCTGAATTTCTTTTAATGGGATGGGCTCTACATATCTTTCACGACAGATCCTAGCTTGATTGAAACTGAATGGTTCTGAATTGAAACATCATCATAATCTCATGACTACAGTTGATCTGGTCACCAACTTCCACACCCAGCGCATGCATACAAAAAGAAAAAAAAAATCACGAGCATCCCTGCTAACACTCTGAGACTTCACTGACATCTCTATCTTTCTCTCTAAGTACTCTTGAGCTAAGTAGCTGATTTGCCATCAGCGAGTGTTCGATACGTAATGCAATTCAAGTCCAGATCTCTAGAGTCATAGATCACTGGAAGTAATACCAGAGTGGTCTGTATATGCTACTCCATTGGTGTTTCAGAACTGCCACCCCATCTGTCTCTCATTATATTACCATAGAGCAGTAATGGGACAATGCTGAGGGTGAGTGAAAAGGAAGAACTAAAACAGTACTTCACAAATGTCAGTAATTCCTGAGCCACTGCCGTGATTTATATCAAAGTCATGTGCCATTGTTACAATTATTTGTAGAGTATCACCCCATAATTTGACTTTATCCAAAGCAAATAAAAACCATGACAGCATAGATTTAAGGGCTGAATAACATTTTTGATGGTCATTAAAATATACCCATAGCTGATGCAATAAAAAAAATGTCCACACAAAAAAACAAAATCATCTTATGTGCTTCATAAGTCACAGGGTGGGAAATATACTGCTGAAATAAATTTCAGCTTTGAGCTTCTAAAATTTCAGTCTGAGTCCAAAATATCTGTTTGAGCTGGATGAAAAGACAGCAGTGGGAAATTCTCATTGCAGATTCACTCTTCTCATCTAAATACACCATCATTTTGCTCCACTTTTCCTCGTCCTTATTTCTAGCATATGCCATTCAAGTACTAGCAGCTGTTAGAAGAAACCTAAAAAGGGAAGAAATGGAAAGAAAAAAGAGAGCATGAATCTGACAAGTGAAATGGGAATCAGCTTGGTTTTCTGTTTCCCCTATGTTTGTTAGGTTGAAAGGCTAATATCAAAATATTGTGACTTTAAAAACAGTATAATTATGGGATCTTGAATCATGTTTGTCATCACACCATGCTTTTGCCTTTGTCTATCTCCTTAATGTACCATAATTGTATCTTCTGTGTGGGTCAATTATCTCTGAACTAGAAAACAAATTACCATCATTACCTCTGATGATTCTTTCTTTTTCTTTGATCTTGTTTTGTTCAGCAACCAAAATTTTATTTAGTTTTGCTCTTCCCTTGTTGTCTTTTTGGCAGAGTTGAGATTCAGAAGAAAACCATTCCCCTGCTGTTCTCGATATTATACTTTCTTTCCTGCCACTCTTCAAACATTTCTGGTGCCTGCACATTACCAAAACATGTTCAAATGATCCTATTACCAATACTGCTCTTGGCTAACATGGCCATTCAGTCACAGTGCACCTTTAATCTTTTTCTTCCCCATCCTAACTACATTTACTAAATTTAGGTTAATACACAAAGGACCAGTCAAATTGCATTAATATTTTAAAGAGCTTCTGCATCCTTCTGTCAATAATCCCGAGATTGATGGGTCTCAAGACACATTTGACACAGAAAATTAATGAGGCTGGTGTGACCAATGATCCATGAATTATGAAGGACCTCTCTACTGTGGTTAAAAAAATAATGAAACTAGCGTTTTCTTTGGTTGAAATAAAAAAGAAAGAAGGAGAAGGGAGGACTACTATTCCAAAAAGAGAAATATGCATGTTTTCTTGATTAAAACTTCCAGAGTGGTATACAGGAAACCAAGAGGCAAGGTGATATATTTCCTTTCTCCCTATAGTGAAAAAGCATGCATAAGAGATTTTGCAAGTCTATATCTGGTAATCTGAGTAACTATTTTGAAGATAACTATGCTGAACAACAACCTTAGTTTTGTTCCTACCACCTTGTTTTGCAAGTCTATATTGTTATTGTTTTGGGCTCTTTGTTATTGTTATTTATTAGTTTGTTTTGTTTCTTTGTTTGTTTGTTTTGGTTTTTTTGTAATTTGTGACATTTTGTTTTGTCCTTCCCTCTAATACAAAAAGGATAGATGTACATGTATAGGCTTATATAAGCCTAGAATTCCTAAAGAGTTTACAAGAAGTAATTTTATTATGAGTGATGGCATGAACAGCTACTTTGAAGAAAATGAGACATTATGGTAGCCATTGCTGACTTCCTATCATCTTGTTGTGAAGTCCAGTAATGTTTATATCTTTTGTTCTGATTGTTCTTAGTCTGGTCTGTATTTGATTTCAATATGTGTGAAAGTGTGGACAGCTATTTTGAAGAGAATAAGAGACATAGTAGCCATTGTTGACTTTCCTATTGTCAGGTTTTGAAGGCCTGTAACACTTTCATTCTTTTGTTTTTGTGGGTTTTATACTACTGCGTTTTGTTTGAATTCATGGTGTGTGGAGATACGGACAACTATTTCTAGGAGGACAGGAGATGTTATGGTAGCCACTATTGATTTCCTATTCACTTGTTTTGAAGTCCTGTGTTGCTTGCATTGTTTTGTCCTGATCTGCTTTCTTCTGTTCTGTTTTGTTTTGTTCTCTTTAAAAAAAATTAAAATAAAATAAAATAAAAAAGAGAACTAGGGAACCTCAGTGTCTCACTCCCTTGGTCAGTCTTCCTGGTTAGAGAGTATCAGGCATCATAATAATTTTTCTTGCCCCATGTTGACAAGCTGATTTCCCAGAATTTACCATAATGAATTGGAAGAACATTCTTAATGCTGGGGGCAGAGATATTTGGTATTCAAATTTTTTGCACAGCAAAGTGGATGTGGATAACAGTTTTACAACTGTAATTTCTTCCAAATCATGCTGGCTAGAGCCCTGTATGTAAATCAAAATCTTCACTCCTCCCACATCTTAGTGGCCTTTCCACATTTTATGAGATGCTTTTCCTCTGCTGATTATTTTTCTCTACTTATCATTGACCTGAATCTCCACTGAGGGAAAGAAAAAAAACTAAAAAATATATCCCACTGTGGCACCCTCTCAGTAACTAAGTACAACTGGCTGTGTTTTAGGTACCAAAGAACAGAGATTCCTTTAAATGGTTGTTCTGTAAAACTTTCAGGTTTGTGGCCAAGGATGGAAGCACTGATGCTGGAACAAGATTGAAGGAAATTACTCAGAAAAATAGCATTATTTTCCCCAAAAAATGTCTCCTTAATGAGTAAGTCAATGGCAATAGGACTAGCACAAAATATAAGAGCCAAGGCCCAGAAGGCACTGACATTCAAATAAGGAGAGACAACCAAGGTACTTAATAAGAAAATTGTTTAATTTATCAGAATTTAAGTTGTAATGGGAGAGGTTAAAGAGGATTGGGAATGGAGCTGGTATAAAAAAGTAGATGAAACTTTTGTCCAGTGTCTGAGAGTTAGGGGTAGGAGGCAGCTGACCTGAGGTCTCAGAGGTCATTGTGAGAATGGGAAACAAATGGTTGGAGGTGTTTAAATGTAAAAGTATCATTATTTGTTTTCTAAAGGATCATTCTAGCTTTTCTGTTGAATTAAGTGTAGGAAGACATGATCAAAACAAGATGAGTTAAGAGGATTTTACAGCATATTGTGTAAAGTTATGACCCACCTGGTTAAGAGATGATGGAGCTTGTACAAAGGCTATAGCAATGAAAATAGCATTGACTTCTGGGGAGTTTTTTGCAAACAGAGTAATAGGATGTGTTGATGTATCGTATGAGAGATGTGAGGAAAGGAAAGGAGTCAAGTATGACCCTCAGCATCTGAGAATTGGAGCTGAAATTTAAGATTTAAGGGTGTTTCAGTTTCCGAAAACCACTGTAACAAATGACAACAAACCTGGTAACTTAAAGCAGCAGAAATTTATTTTCTTACTCTTATGGAGGCAAGAAGTCTGAAATCAAAACATTGGCAAGAAGACAATTCTGCAAAAGTTTTCAGGCAAATATCCTTCTGGTGGTTCCAGAAGTCCTGTGGTTGTGACCGCAGACCAGACCCTAATCTCTGTCTCTGTCTTCTCATGATCTCCTTCTCTACGTATCTTCTCTTGTCTCTTATAAGGACATTTGTCACTGGATTTAGAACCAACTCAGATAATCCAGGATGATTTCACCTCAAGATTCTCAATTTAATTATATTTTCGAAGTCCTTTTTCTAAATAAATGTTACAGGTATAAATAATTTTCAACCCGCTAGAAGGGGAAGATCGGAGTCTTGTCTTACACGTCCTAGTCTGAGACTTCTTTTAGTTAACTGAGTGGAGATATTGAATAGAAATTTTATACATGGACTTGAAATATAACCACATGGCAGTGGAACCTGAGAGTCCTGTTCATTTCTTCAGCCCACAGTTGCTTAGGTATCCTGGAGTTTTCCATATGCAATGAAACAACTGGTGAAATAATCCTTAATATAAAGTAATAGATTCTGTCTCTAATGTTGGTGCCCTTAGATATAACACAAAGAGTCTCCTCCTCTCTCTTTGTGTGGTTTGACTAAGCAAGACAAGATTCTTGGAGGTAGAAGGAAAGTAGCGTAATTGTTTTCCTGTAATGATGATATCAATCTTAGCAAAGTACACATGGCACTAAGCATGCCATTGTCCCTGGTTCCTTTGCTGTAAAACGCTAAGAGAAGTTACAAACTGGAGTTAAGGGTTCAACTAATAGTTTAGAACAGCAGGCATTTCCTCTACCCCACAGAGAATATATGACTTTGCTAGCAGTGTTTTCTAACCTATGGTGCTAACTGAGAAGAAATCTTTGCATTATGTTGCTTGATTCTGACTCAAAATAGAAATCCTGCCAAATGAAAAACTTCAAAGTTCAATATATTAATGAATTCCGAAAGTCTCTGGAGAACTCTTTCTGGTCAGAGAAAAGCTGTATGAAAGCACCTTCTCTTTAAAGTGAAAACTAATGCCATCTTGGTGTCAGGTGTAATTGTTTTAATTTGTTGGGGAATATACAAGGGACTGCCAAAAGTAGGAATGATTCAATTATAGTTTCAGATGAGTTTGGGATTCCTTGCTTTGGTCAGTCTGATTCGTGAAGTATTTTTTGGTCTCAGATAATCAAAAGTTATTTATGTAGATTTTGGAATTATTGATATAGCTAAAAAGGCCCAAAAGTAGCTCTATTCTAAAAAACAGTAAAATTGATATACCAAAAATCAAATTTAAACATTAGCATTTGAGTCGAATCTAATTTTAATAAGCAGCAAGAAAGTTACTCACATGGGCAGAATAATTCAGGTGAAAGCTACCCAAATGTGGATTCTTGCTGCAAAAGGTGTCTGGTTCCATTTTTCACAATCTGCTAAGATGGAAATTAGCCTCATTCAATGACCTGTTCAATGACATGTGTTAGTATCTTCCCTCATCTTCCATCAGGTAGGGAGCATTAGGAAATCTTTTAAGAGTCTGGTTTATTATCTCAGTCTGGGCACTATATGTGCATTGAAACTGCTCAGTTACTTTATTCTTCCAGGACAGAAATGAGTATAATGAAGAGATTAACTCAAAAATGTTGGGTACAAGAGATAGAGGGAAAAACAGCATATCTTGCCTTGTAATTACTAATCCTAATTCTAAGGGAGAGAGTTCTGTATGGCTGTTAACATCATAGGCTTTGGCATTAGGAAAGTGCCTATGAATATCCATTCTGCAATTTACTTTTCCATGACTTTAGTCAAGTCACCAAACCTTTGTAGACCTCATGCCTTCATATATAGGGAAGGAATAAAGATAGTGCTATCTCATCTCCTACTGCAAAGGCCAAATGTACAGAATGCAACACATCACTCAACACAAAGTCAGTGACTTTAGTCACAACTGTAATTATTATCATTTGAATATTACAAGCAGAGATGTAGCTAAGTACTGATAATTCACATTTTTCTATGTAAGCCAAATATCCTTTGATTTAATCTTAGGTCTGTTTACCCTACACAAGAGACTTTGATGAAAAGCCTCTTCTGCTGAGTGTGTGGTCAGAAGTTTGTTCTCCTATTAATGAAAGTGGAAAAGTTGTTTCATTCATTTTTGTGATTTGGCTAAAAATCTAGAGGCCTTTGAGGCACCTGGAGCAGAGTACTGGAAGTTATTGAAAACTGAAAATTTTGATGAACCTAATAGCCAAAGGCAGATCAAGTCCGCATAACATGTAGTTAAAAGTAGGGCAATGAGCAAAACAGGGTTGAAGTAATATTCAAGTCTCAGACCAGAGGCAAAAAATAATGTATTGGGTCAGAGAAAATGAGAAATGAGACGAGACAGGATAAATGCTGATTTGGACCCTTTATAGAATAAAAAAATGTCTCTTGGTGGCTTTACTTTTGAAGTCACTCTTGTCCATGAAAAGTCACAGAAAACCATTTGGATGGTGCTCCTTGAATGCAAAATAATTATCACCACATTAATTAAGCCAGACCTTATTTCTATGTACTGTTTTGTATAGAGCTAGGTAAGCTACTTTCTTTACCTTTAACTGACTCTAAAAAATGTTAATAAGACTAGCTGAGGCACTGACGTGCAATCTTTGAAGCCATTTGACAGTTTCCTGTTTTCTCTCTGTTTCCCTATAAACAGGTGAGTACAGCAGAATGACAGAGCCATATAGCTCCAGGAATGTCAAATGAGTCTGAACCTCAAAATGAGAGGCCAGGGCACAAAAGTTTACATATCATAAATTAAAGCAACAGCCTCCTAAATGTTTAAATGCTATCCCTACTGAGTTATGTAGATTGGTCTTTTTGCATACCAGCTTCTCTGCATATTGCAGAGGTGCTTTCTAACTTCCTAGCTAAGCCTAACTCACAAATTTCACATAATCCCCACCCTTCTCACTGTCACTCATCCTTGAGCCATTCCCTTCTTCACAAGTTAATAGATTCTGGGTGAGGCACTGGGGTGAGGCCTTTGTTCCATAAATATGTACCTGGACTGAACTCAAGACCCTTTGACTGCCCATAACTATATGTATGTCTTAGTGTCTTTATTCTCGCTAGGGGTTCCACTAGAGATGATTGATTGAAATTAACCCACTGAGATTCTGATAATGCTTTCATGGGGTTATAAATAAAACTTTTTGGACTGCAAGGTGCACAAGAAAAGGAATTACATTATTTAGATTACAATATTTGGCACTCAATGTGGTCAATAACAAGGCAAATATGTCTGATCAGGTTTTCACATGAATAGGCAGTTTACCAGATTCCATTCACTGAGATTTCTCACTCCATCATCTATAATAAAAAAACTTAGTCTTCAAAGAAAATGTGCCCCTCTTGGTTTGTTTTAGCTAACACAGCCTATATCTCATTCTTGGATAGATCTCTCTTTCCTCTGCTTCACTGCATTTATTTTCCCAGGAATTACATGACAGTATTTATTTATTTACTTACTTATTTTAGGGTACTGGAAATTGAACTCAGGACCTCACACTTGCCAGGCAGGTTCTGCACCACTGAGTTAAAACCCCAGCACATGATAGTCTTTAAAATGAACAAAGAATGGAAGTACGATCCCAAACCCACTCTGCAAGTGTGTGCGTGTGTGCGTGTGTGTGTGTGTGCATGTTGCTTGGTGAAGGAAACTCAAGGCTATCTTATATCTTGAGGTTGAATCTGGGTGAAGTGACTTCTCAGCAGACACCTAGAAATATGACAACCATTCATTCATTCCCTTAACAAAAATTAAAATTCAAATTGAATATGAAATCATATTACATGACTGCCTGCTTGCCAAATTGGGAGGCAGAGCATAGGTAAAATTAGGAGAGCATTATAAAAACCCAGGTGAGCAAAAGTGTTATTTTATAATTATTTTAGATAAAGTAGTAGAGAAGATTATGAGAAACAATCAAATTGAAGATATATTTTGACGGCATAACTGATTGATGTGGAATTTTCAATTACAAATAGATTACTTTGGAATTATAAGCAAAACGAAATGCACGATAACTCCTAGTTTATTTTTATTTTTATTTTTGTGAGACAGGGTCTTGTTATACAGTTCAGACCAGCCTTGAACTCACTATGTTGGGTAATCTAAAACTAACAGTGGGGTTGGGGATTTAGCTCAGCAGCATAAGTGCCCGCCTGGCAAGTGCAAGGTCATGAGTTCGATCCCTAGTACCAAAAAATAAAAATAAATAAAACTAACAGCGATCCTCCTTCCCAACCCTCCTAAATTCTTGGATTACTGGCATGAACCACCATGCCAGTTATAAAACGTCTCCAAGTTTTTGAGCAAGCTACTGTCAGGATGAAGCTACCAGACATGAAGATAAGAAAACTGTGGGAGAAGCAGATTTGGTGAACTTAGAAATTCTGTTATGTGTTGTCCACATTAAACCTAAAATGCCAACTTTGTATCTAAGGGACATGTGTGGAGTGGGCAGTGGGTACATGAGAATAGGGAAAGAGATGTGGGTAGCAGACATAAATTTAGGAATTGTCAGAGTGCAGATATTTTTTAAACCCCGAATCTGGGAGAGACAAGCCAAGGCTTAAGTGTAGAATCACAGGAAAGATAGGAAGACAAGAGAAACATTGCAAAATGAATGAGTAGAAAAGATTGAAAAAAGGTGAGAATAAAATAGAAAACTAAAAGAGGAAGCAAAGTGATGAACATGAAGAAGAGAATTATCCGTGCTTCCCAATGTCAAGTAATAACTAACTTCCAGGTTTGGAAACATAGCAATCATCAAGAACTATGGCAAAACTCAGTGGGAGAGGGAACAAGACACAAAACAGTATGGAATTCAAAAGAGACTGAGAAGCATAGTGCGCGCCTTTAATCCCAGCACTTGGGAGGCTGAGGCAGGAGGATTGTTGTGAGTTTGAGACTACTCTGAGCCACAAAGTGAGTTTATGGCCAGCCTGAACTGCATAGTGAGACCCTGTGTCAAAAAACAGGGCCAGGTATTTAGCTCAGTGGCCTAAGTACTTGCCTGGCAGGCACAAGTTTGTGAGTTTGATGCCTGGTACCTGAAAGAAAGAAAGAAAGAAAGACAGAGAGAGAGAGAGACTGAGAGTAGAGGAATTGGAAAAAGGAAATATAGCCAACTGATTTTGAAAATTTCTTTTTCCAATAAAGGGTAAACATTCTGACAAAATGGTCAAACAACTGGTTACTTTCCCTAGAAGGTAAAAAGGATTCAGGGTTCTCAATAGGTTCCAGAGTGAAATTCAAGTTGTCAACACTTTAAAAAATCATATGCTATACTTTTGAAGATAACAGTATGCAATATAACAACCATTGTTAAATTCCTATCATCTTATTTTGAAATCCTGTATTGCCATTGTTTTGTTGTTGTTGTTATCATTTTGCTTTTGTTGACGTTCTTTAATTGTTTATCTGCTTCTTCATTTTTCTGTTTTTTTCTCTTTAAAATTAAAAAAAAAGTCTTATGCTCAATCCCACTGGAAGAGCAAGAGAGGACACAGATAAGAAAGGTAGAGTATGAGATCTCAGGAAGGTTTTAGTCATGTATGAGAGATATTTGTGATGTCAAGATCAGAAAAAAAATTATTACATTTAATCCTTGAAATGATCCTATTAGTATAGCAGATTTTAGGTATCTGCACATTTAACATGGAATTTAAAAAATACTTACAAGTCACCCTGATATTTCATGTGCGATCAGTTAACAGTTTTGCTGAGAGGAGAGGAATGAACGTGCAGTTAGACTGGTCTGTGCATAAATTCACCCTATACTCAGTCCACCATTATGTATAAGTATACTCAATAGTTTTGTTGTTGATTGTCAAGTGAAGGATAACATGCACCAAGAATTTCACGTAAGTTGCTTAAGGCTTTCTTTCACATTCAATAGAATATATATCCATAAATACATAATAGAATTTCACACTTAACAAAGATAGAGATAGATGAGAGACAGAGAGAGAGAGAGGCAGAGACACAGAGAGACAAAGACGGAGACAGAGATGGATAGTCTCTGGTTGAGAATGACATGATTCTAAAAGGAACATCTGCTGCTACCTCAAAATTTTAACTGAGATGGGCTCCTATAGGGACACCTTGAAGAATCCATTTATGCATTTCACAGTAAAGCTAGTATCTTAGGCACAATACGAGACAATATATGTCCACTCATGAGTGAATGACAAACAACTAAATAGCAAGGGTTTTTGTTTTCTCTAGAACCTTCACTTAGTCTCATCCCAAGAACAAGGAGGAGTGTGAAAGCCCCAAAGGAACAGTAACAGCACAGCTTATGTCACTATTCCCTCCATAGCCCTGGCTTCCTTACAAGAGACCAGAACTATATTCATTAGAGATGCAGGCTCTGAGGATGCAGGGGATAGAAGTTCTAGTGCCTTTCACAAGAGCCCTGTCCTCTTCTGTGGTTCTTAATGGAAAGACTAAGGAATAAATGGTGAAAGAGCATAGCTTTTTTTTTTTTCAACATTCCATTCTCATTAGATTGAATGGAATCCAATAGGAGAAGCAGGCATGCACACTGCACTGGAACACCAGCAGAAAGCTCAGTCATTTAAAGTAGATTCCCATAACTCCAGCTATTGATTTTAGATTGCAAAATCATTGATAACTAGCACCACACATCCAGCTGCAGTTAGCTTTGCCTAAAGGACGTAGAAAAGGGAAATCAGTGATAATCTTTTCACAATATTTTGAAAGGACTAACTACATTGTCATAAACGGACACAGTATCATCTGTTATCCACACCCAGATGGCTTATTTTTCTTCGGACTGTTGATACCCATGGGGCCAAACAAGGAGGCTAATTCCTATGTTTGGAACTTTGAACTTTTAAATGTAGAAGAACTGTTTGCAATTTTCAGTTCACTCTAGTGGGGATTATCATTGTGTATCTAACATCAGATGAGGTACTCATTTATTCTGTTAAGTGTATGTCATTCATAGACATTTATTCACCAAGCATTTGTTAAAAGCTTAAATCTTTCCAGAATTTTGCCAGCTATCAAGGACTCTGTGAAGGATATAATCCCTGTGTGACTTCAAAGGATTCCCAACCTAATTGGAAAGTCAAACAAGTAAGTCGTAAGTAGGATACAGTGTATTAAATGGTACACAAAAATACACAAACAACACCCAACATTCATTATACATTTCTTGTGTGATTGTGTAGCACTGGCACCCAGTTGCCAGTTGCCAAAGATACACACTGCCTTTCTGTAAGGAAGAGTTATTGCTGGAAGGAAGCTGTACACACAGCTACTAGGTTTCCCAGTTACATTCCGGTGACAGTAGAGCCATGTTGTTTGACTAATAGCATATGGACAAGACTGACATAGTCTCCTTCAGCCCGGACCACAAAATCTTTTCAAGATATTCTTCTTTCTCCCACCTCCTTGCCTTGCACATATAGACACACACTGCTACCACTACCATCATATGATACACATATATACAAAAATATGTGTGTATCAATATAACATATGCACATATATATTATACACATATACGAAGTGAGATCAAACATAAGGTGAATATTTAATCTCTTAAATCAACCATAACAGCCCTATAAAGTGGACACTGTAATGATTCACCTTTTACCAAAGAATAAACGAGCTCAGACAAGTGATGCCATTTGCTGAAGGTCACAGAAAAACAGTGATGGCTCTTTGTTGTAGAGGAGTAGTAAGCAATGGAATCATTATAGGCCCTAAAGCTGCCGTTTCAAGGCAAAGACAATATAAACATGCAAAGTTATAAGTATAAAATCAAGAACCTTAACATGAAACCTTAAATCTCATCTGTGTTTGCAGAATTCCCCTTCCCAAATGCTTGAAAATCCAATGAAAAAAAGTTAAACTAATTAGAAAGTACCATGGCTTGGAAAAAATTAATTCAGAAGCAATTAAATGGTAAAAGAAAAGTTTTGAATTAATGGGATATAAATTAATGAACAATATAATTTGAATGCTTTCTAAGAGTTCAACTATAATATCAAATGTTTTATAATCTATTTTAAAAACAATTTTATTCCAACAAAAATTTTTAACTAATTGGACAAACTATTGAATATCAAAATCTTTGTTTAGTTACATATTCATTTGTTTATAAGAGAACACTGTCTTGTGCAAAGAAAAAGAGAAAACAATTGAATAATATAAAACCTTGAAATAAGTAAGATAATGCATTTGAAAAGGCAATGAGCACAAAAAATGTGAAGTCAAATACAGGACTGATTCAAAAAATTTAACACCTAATGCACTTTGGTGAAGGGAAGCATTCATTTAGATCTGATTTCTTGGGTCAGAAATGAAAAATTATAAGTGATTACTGTTAGGGAAAGTTTAGCCTTTCTCAGTTTCAGTCATGATGGAAATTTCTACTGAGCTACCGCATGGAAGAACTACATAGCATAACAGGATAAGATCTCAACATCATTCTGTAAGTCACATAGTTGCAGGGTTCCTATGGTTGTTCTCTGTATAATATTCTTTACTACTAGCCTCAATATCATTCCAAACACTAAATCAGTAAAGACAGCTATGTAAGTAGACCAAATAAAGCAGTGAAAGTACAGTACATGGTCCTCTAATGGCCTATGTCTGAAGTTCAGTTATTCTATTCCATCTGCTTTTGGATAGATGATGTAACTCTCTTAAAGAATAAGGCACCTCAGCTACAGGGCATTGGCAGAAGCACACAAATAATTCAGTATAGATAGGAGAGATAATTGATGGGTGAGGATTACAACCACTTTGAAAAGAAATTAGCGCCCATGATGAGCAAAACTAATGAATGAAGCAAATCTGCTGGTAACAGAATTCATGTAAATGTACTCATTATGGTAGTAGTAAACAATAAAAATGTACCACCATCACTTTATATTCTCTTTGACTCACCAAAGCATCAATGTATATACATTAAATGTCATTACTGACAAAGGATATTTTCTGGTCCACTCTACTTATTTTGTTTTCGCAATTAACAGAAAACGGTAAGACTGTAATGATTAATCAAAGCGAGTTAACCAAGCTGTTATATGACTTTAACCTCATTTGAACACCTGGTTGAGTTGAATTTCAAAGAACAGAAATAAAGTCTCCTAGCCAGATGAAATGCCATGGTAGAAACTGTAAATGGAAATTGCACAGGAAGGAAAAGGTAGGTCAGACAAGCAGCAAGTACAAAATGGAGTTGTCTAGCTCATTAGAAGTATATTTAAAGACTCGTTTTGCTTTCCAAGCACATGGATTTAAGCCTTGCTTTTTTAGAAGTTTTAGTGCCCAGAGAACTAACCCTAACAAGGTTTCCAAAAAGTAACAATGATTCTTAGTACCTCGACCATAATGTTAAGAGAACTAAATTGGACACGATCATAAATAGAACGTGGTTTCTCTTCAATGGACAACTCAATATATAAATAAAGTATGAAATAAAAGACAGATAATAGAAAAAAAGAAAAAAAGCTACTATAATCCAACAAGGTCAATGTATCTAATAGTGTACCTCGATTTCTTATAATTGTCTCATGTGTTTTACATGATTTTTGGCCTATTAACTGGTTGTTAATCTATATGTATGATAACTAACATTGTAAGTCTTATAAGTAAATGAAACTGATGCTAGCCAAAAAAAGGGGGCATGGAGAAAAGGTGGAAAAAAAGAATTGGGATGTATTATATACATGTACCAGTTCCCTGCAATGAATGTAATCATTATATACATATATAGTGAAAGAGATAGATAGACATACAGACAGACTGATAGACAGAATGGAACTTGATGTTAGGTGTTTTCAGAACCAGGGGAGGACTCCATTTAAAACTGCAACAAGAGTAATGATCAATAGAAGACCATCTAGGACTACATCTCCCAGGAAAGAAGACTGCGTAACCCATTTACTACAAGTGATGACTAAAAGCATCAATGAATCAAGGAATAGGAGGACGATCACAAGTACTCACTCTTTATTCTTTCATTCAGCACATTTATTGAGTATCTGTTTTGTGCCAGGAACTATACTAACCTGTAGTCCTTATAGAAAAGAAGGTTATGCTTTAAATTTCCTCTCTTTGCACACATCAGAGTACCTAAATTTGAAGCGTATTCTGATCTTCTTCCAATATTCTAAACTACAAATGTGTCACTATCGGGGAATTTTAATTGCAATTTTTTGCCTATCCTAATAATACTAAATTTCTGTTCCAGTGACAATTTGACATCTTACGCTACAGGTGAGACTATTAATGAATGACACAGAACCAGGAGATATTTGGAACTACGAGATAGGCCACAGCATTTTTATTTTTTATTTTATTTAGGCAGTGTCTTGCTATACAATTCAGGCTGGCCTTGAACTCACTTTGTAGCCCAGGCTGGCCTGTAACTCACAGCAATCCTTCTTTCTGACTCAGTCTCCCAAGAGTTGGAATTACAGGCATGTACCACTATGCCCAGCAACATACAACATTATTTAGAAAAGAATAAGGTATGAGTTTAGATGCAGGAAATGAACATGACTTCAAAGCATCATCTCATGGAGGAAGGGATGAACATGTTGTCATTTGTCACAAGAAATTTCCACCATATTAGAAAAGAGTATCCCTGGAGTTGTATAATCTGGAGTGTAGGAGGTGGAATGCACCGGACCACAAACTTTGAGACAATCTTTCTAGAAATGAGTCATGAGGAAGTATTAGGCAGCAAGCCAGATTATACGCTTCAAGCTAGATGAGTACTGACGTCTTTGTCAAAATTTATTAAATTAAAGAAAATTTCCCAACTGAAGGTCTATCTAAGAAAAATACTTGGTTCACATAGCAGTAACCTGCCTTCTGCCTTCTGCCATGTGCAGAACTCTCCCCAGAAAGTCAACTCTGCTGTCACCTGCAGCTTGAACTTCCTTCTTCCTGGCCTCCTGGACTGGAAAGAAATTAAGACTTCTGTTCTTCAAATTATCCAGTCTTGGTGCTTTGGTTATAATATCACAGAACAGAACGACAGTAAATGAGTGCAAAGAAAACCTTAACATCTTTATAAATAGAACTAGGGGATGGCTAGGCCTAGGGATAAAATCAGACAAATCTCTAACTTAAATCTGAGTCTCCAACAATAACAGACTGAAACAAAGCATTGAAACTTCTCTATCTTTAATACTAAGGATCCTGAAAATAAAAAGGATAGTATAGATTTATGAATAGAGTCGAATGCAGAGAAGGATCAATAGAAAGTGTTGTATGGGAATAATACATTTTAAAAGTATCCAAATAGAATCTTGAAAGAGACACCGTTGGTTGCTATCTCCCACTGCTAGTTTAACCAACTCCTCTGTAAGAATAGAATAAAAGGTTACTGCAAAACTGAGCATTATATTATTTTAAGGTTATTTCTTAGATTTTTGTACATAGTTTAACTCTAGCAGATGTTATATTTTTCAATCTATTCAATAATTCTTAGTTAATCCTTCACTATACTACAAAATTCTGTATTACTTTTTTGTATTTATGTGCATATACTTACTTTTATGGAAGAAACATGAATAATTTTACCAAAAATTGAACTAAAGTGATGTATGTCAGGTAAACTCTAAGTGACAAGTTTTGCTGACAAAATTGGGCTAATCAAAAAAAAAAAAAAAAGCAGATCTTGCAGAATTTTACCTTAATATGGTTATTCTTGTCTAGGCTACAAAAGAAATTTGCAAAATTTAAAGAAGCATTTCATAAAGAAAATCTGCCCTGATGTCAGAAGAATTAGGATCAAATCCAAGTTTTACCATCTGTGAGCTTTATTCTGTAAACCACCCACATGAATTTTAAATTTGAATGATCTGTATTTAAAAAATAAGAAAAAATACACCCATTTACCCTAAAAAACACGTCTGTTAATGATCAATTATCAGGCTCCTAATTCTCAAATTTTCATCTTCAAGAAACTAATATTGCACCGAACCATTATATCCTCACCCAGCCAGACTAAACATAACCCCATTTGGATAGAAGTAAACTGATTTATTGAGCATCAGGGAATTCACTTAGAAGAATAGGATTCTGCCCAGTAACCCAATGCGTGAGTCAGTAGATACAATAAACCTAGCGAATGCAACGTAGACATTATATCTCCGGCTATGTAAATACAGGCCAGCATTTTCAATATGCAAGACATTTTAAGATCATGAAAATGTAAAGTGTCATAAAAAGTGCAGAATGTTAAGACATACAAAGAAACGAAGATAAATCAAGGCAGTTTTAATGCCTCAGCTAGGTGTGGACATCTGCCCTGTGCCTGATACAACCCAACTATGCTCCTTTTGTAGATACTACTCCTCAGTTTCCCGTACAGCACTGTGGAGCAGGGACTCTTTGGAAATCACACTGGGAATTGACTTGCAGACAAGAATGAAGTCACAGTAATAGACGTTGCTGTTAACAAGGACCTTAGTATAACAGTGTCAATGAGAATGGAGGTGTCTCTAATGAAAAAGGAAAGAAGTTTGTGGCCAGAAGCTAAGGGTGAATGAAACAAGAAACTTTGAGGTAAGCCCACTTTTTTCCCAGACTACTAGGTAGTATAGCTTGATAAAATGGAATAAATGTGTAGAACAGTTTTATGAGAAATTTTATGTTTCAGATACATTTTTATGTCACAAAGGACTGATGAATAAATGAATCCAAACCCCACAGAATTTTTTGATTACTAAAAAGCATATGCAAAATATCAAACATGGCATCTACACCATTACATATGCTCAAGACTATTTATTGAATTTGAATCCACCATACAAATGTGATTATCATTGTCATATAAGATCATCATGCATCCTCAAATTGGTGCTATTCATGAGACAATTGCCCATTTCTATTTTCACATATCTCTCAAGTCTGTTTTGTTTAGTTTTTAAAAAATTTGTATGATACCATCTCTAACATAAAACCTGCATTAGATGTAAGATGTCTCACAAACATCCACTATTCATTTGCTTTCAGCAAATAAAATTGACATTGCAAAGTCACGCCTTTCTCTTCCAAACTTTCAGAAGAAAGTATTAGTTCTTATGTAAGTCTGTGCCAGCAAACATAGCTCTTTGTAATAGTTGTTAGAGATACTGATAATAGTTGGATGGCCAGTGACAGAATTCTCCAATCCTCCAATAACAAGGACAGGTAATTGTGAAACATATACGACATACTCATTGGTTTTAAATATAATCTTTCCCAGTAAGTTTAAACAAACAAACAAAATAAAACATCTTTTTGACATAGCCCTTTAATGTTCTCTAAGTCTCACCTCAGTTCAACTGAAAGATGCAACTAGAAATATCTCTGCTCCTCTTACACTGCATATACCACTTGACTACCCAAACAAAGCCACTGAAACTAAGTCATTAAAATGACTTCGCTTAGATTTCTTAAACTGGAGTACTCTACACTGCCTTAGTCTGTACTTTTCTACAGCTCTTTAGGTCTGTCAACCCAAAGTCTAATTTAAATCAGCTAAAGAATAATAAAGACAACCTAAAAAAATTGGCAGTGATCACCAAAAAATAGGATTGAATCATGTAACTCATATCAATCCAAATGTAATGATAAAATCACTAAAAAAGTATCTTAAAGAAAAAGGCACAATTAAAAATAATAAATTAATAATAATCTAGATATAAAATCCTAGATTGTATCATCAAAAATGCGGGAACATGGAGGAGAGGAAAGAGAAATCATGAGTGTGGAGTCTTTCTTATCTCACACAGAGGAACTGAATTGTTCAATTTTTATTTTAATAAATTGAAAATCTCTAATATTTCTTTCTTTCTTTCTTTCTTTCTTTCTTTCTTTCTTTCTTTCTTTCTACTGGAAATTGAACTCAGGACCTCACAATTGCCACAGGCAGACCCTGTGCTGCTGAACTGTATCCCTGGCCCAAGTTTGTTTGTTTGTTTGTTTGTTTGTTTTTTAATGTAAAGGTAACCAATAGCAGTGGTGGTAAAAATAAAAGAATTAAATAATTTTCACATTACTAGAGAGAATAAAGGAAAAGAAAAATCTGACCTATACATGAAGCTCAAAAGAAAATAATGAAGTTCAAAGCAACTATAAAACAAGATTGTAAAACAAAAATATGATAAATAATTTAGTTTTGATATGAACAAATTGGTTAAGCTCATATATTAAATTGCCAACATGTGCCTGCCTGGAGGCACAAGGCTGTGAGTTTAATCCCTGGTACCAAAAATAGATAAATAAAAAAATAAAATAAAAAACCTTAAAAAAAATGCCAACACTTTCACAGTTACAAAAGCCAACCTTTTCCATAGTTAGTGTTCAATAAAATTTTGTTGAATATGTGAATGTTTCCATCATATTTCTTAAAATTAAATGACACCATTAAACATAAAGGCTCATTGCAAGTATACTAGGCAAAAACAACAGAGGACAATGGTGTTGAAATCAACTATCAGACAAGGTAGAATTACATATTTATAAATAATACACAAGATAAAGTAAGCGTACCTATTGAATGGATACTAGAACAATAGAATAAAAAAAGCAAAACTTTTTAAAATATAAGGAAAGCAAAGTGAAAGTACAATAAAACATGAGATTCAACTAAAGCAATAGTTACAAATGTATGACTATCAATGGTACTATTGTAGTCAAGGTTTGCAAGGGAAACAATTAATTACAGGACACAGAATATATAGTATTATTTATAATGGTCACACAAAGAGTCAAATACAAAAGAAGGAGTGCAGGAAATCTGTCCACACACTAAGACCCAAAGAATTCAGACAAGGGCCTGGATTCCACGGCAATGTTCTGTGTAAGTCCAGCTGAAGACCTAGAACCCATGGCAGTGCCTCCCATGGGTCCTACAGGAGACCTAGAGCACACAACAATATCTCATGCAAGTCTGTTTCATGGATCTGCACTGGGAAGGCTCAAAGGTCAGCGGTGGAAGCTGGAAAGTCTGTACCAGTAGGATGAAGGATCTGTGCCAGTAGGCTGAAGGTTCTGCACAGGAGCCAAGAAGAAACACTGAAAATAAGGACCAGGGCTCCCCTGAAAACTACCACAGCCATCCTTTGCAACGAGGTCCCAAGCTCCTCCTCCACCGATGAGAACAGCTGAGTTCACATCAGGAATCCAGAGTGACTAGCTTCTCCTGGAGATTGAACAGCACACATCTTCACCTCCAGAGCCAGGAATCTGTAAAAACTAAAGACCCCTGCAAAGTGAAGTGCAGTCATTCTCAGCAACGACAAGATCCTAAGCTCCTCTGACAATGAGAACAGCTAAGTTCATGTCAGGAAAGAAGCTCAACAAGCTCCTCCAGGAGGACCAACAGCAACAGAAGAACCAACAACACTAAACTCTTCCTCTCCAATTCTCCTTTTCATATTAGCAACAATCCTCAAGTGGGTCATCCACACTCAGAATGACACTGATTCAGTTCCACTGATATTACAACTTGACCACCACTTATCAATCCACTACAGGTACCCTTGGTGGCTCTTTGAAAAAAAAACATCAAAACTGACAAAGTTTTACGTGACTGACCCAGAGACAAAAAGAGAGACAGAGATAGAGAGAGAGTGAGAATGAATTCAAATTACTAAAACTAAGACTGGAAAGGGGAACATTAGATATTTTACAAAAGTAAAATTAGAATAATATCAATAGTGATATGCCAATAACTTAGATAACTGATGAACTAGACAAATTCCTAGAAACTACTGAAACTGACTTAAGAAGAATCAAATAATATGAATAAGACTGATAAAAAGTGAAGAAATTAAATCAGTAATTTAAAAACTTCCCACCAGAAAATATTGGTAAATAAATATTTGGTAAAGGGCTTTTTCCCAAAGTATATAAAAATTCTTAAAAATCAATAATAAGAAACAACCGGATTGAAAAATGAGCTGAAGATCTTTAAAAAACACTTCACCAAAAGAAAATATACAGAAGACAAATAAATATGGAAAAGAATTTTCAAAGGATGTCTTATGTCACCAGGCATGCAAATTTAAACCATCAGGAGACACCATTATACATCTTCTAGAATAGACAACCATGCATAGTAACAACACAAACTGCCAATAAGGATGTGGAGCAACTGGAACTCTCATTTATTGCAAGGTAAAATGGTATGACCACTCTGGGAGACAATGTGGCAGTTTCTTATAAAACTTTCCCATATAATCCAGTGACTGTGCTCCTTGGTATTTACACAAATGATTTGAAAACTTACATCTACACAAAAATGCTTGCATGTGGATACTGATGACAGGTTTATTCATACTTGCTAAAGCTTGGAAAGCAACCAAAATGTCCTTCAGTGGGTGAGTAGTTAAATAAACTGTGGTACACGTAGACAATAATTAGATTTTATAAAGCAATGAAAGAAATTAAATAGCCAAGCCACAAAACACAAGAAAGAAAAGCACTATTGCCTAAAATTTGTATGCCAGAAAATAAAGATACAATGATAACCAAGGGAAGAAGCATTTATAAATGTAATAGGTAAGTACATATTCCTCCGGATTGTGAAAATGAAAGAGGCTGCACACTTATATCATATGCTTTGGTTTGTTATATGCAGCTGCTATTTTGAGAATATTTATGTGGGAAAATAATAATTATTAATATTATGAAATAACAGTGAGGCAAATATGTTGAAAGGAACATTATATTTCATAAACAGTGTTATAGCACATCATTTTTGCTAAGTGTGCTTGTATGTATGTATAGTTATACTTAGAAAAGCAAAATTGAAATATATAACCAAATGTTAACATGATTACACATAGATATTGGGATTAGGGATACAGTTCATTTTTAGTTTTATTTTAAGTGCTTTTCTTTTTCTCCTAAGTTTCACAAGGAATTTTTATTCCAAGACATTATGCTACTAGAAACAACACTTTAACAGAAGCATCACCAAATAGTAATATTTGTTGAGTACCTACTGGGTTTCAAGTTGTAAACTGGGCTTGGAGTTAGAATGAGATTACTAAGACACTCAGTCTAGTGATGTGTGTGACAGCAAAATATTGGAAAAACTGCAATAGAGGCAGTGGTCTATGACCTAATACCTGATGTTATCTTGTATAAATTTATGTGTAGAAATTAATTAGATTAATAAGATGAAAAAGTCGCCCAAGTTTTTAGACTGCTTTTCAGAAGTCGCCAGATCTATAGGATCTAGCTGATGCAGTTTGACAAGTGGGAGACAGAATTCAAGTATCAGGCAAATGATCTTTCAGCCCTTTCAAAGTACAAAGATCTTTAGTCCTGTATGCAGGCTAACTCTTTTGTGAAATTTCCACTTGAAAAATTTTTATTCACCTGGGAAATACTATATACAAATGACAAAAGCATAAATTGGGCCACAAAATTTTCCATTTTTACTTTTTCTGGAAGTATGCATGCTTACTGCTTCATAATATTTCTATCAAAGACTGGAAGACCCCATCTCTCAGTGTTCCAAATTAGAAAACTAAAGAGGCTTTTTTTTATTCAATCATTGTCATTTATTTTAAATAAAAAGAAGGAGGAGGAGAAATCAGAAGAGGAAGAGAAAGAAGGACAGGAAAGAGGGGGGAAAGGAGAATGGAGGTGTGGTCATATCCAGGAGGCTATACCATAAACAAATCTCTCTCTCTCTCTTTTTTTTTTTTTTTTTTTTTTTTGGTTACACAAATTTGGTATGCGAAAGACTGGTCTTTAAACTGCTTGGACTGTATGAAATAAAGAACAACTCTATCAGCAAAGCAAGATATTTTATAACTACAGTACTTAATATTCTCTTGGTAAGGAAAATATAAGTGACAGTTTTCTTTAAAGTATGTTTAAATTCTGCCTCAATGTTCTGAATCTGTGTATAGTGCTGCCTTTTGTAGAGTTCTCTTAGTGGCAGATTTCTTAAAATATTATGTGATGCTTTTGTTTTATGTTTTGATGCTGACATTGCTTCATTTTACAACAACAAGGTTGACCTGCAGCCAGAGTAAATCGCTTCAATTCTTGCTAGAAGGTGAATGTAGAAATAAAATCTAAATAACTTGAGATACCTCACCATTACATTTTATTGTAGAAAAAGGAAATATAGCATGTTCCAGATTTTCTTAGAAATAACTAGAGTTCCCGTGAAAGTGTCATTGGTGTGACTTTCGGTATATAGTGTTTATTTTTAAGTGTCTTTTATTAAAATATTCATACCCCATCTTATATTTTCACTCATGAGTTTTATGTCAAGGACTATACTTGGCCCTGAGGCTCCACTATTTTAAAGACTTGGTTTCCCATCAAAGGACTGGCAATCAAAGGAGGTAGAAGAAATAGCAGTACATAAGGAACAACATTAGGGATTATAATGACAAAGAACTGCATAATATATTATAAAATATTTTGCACATTTAATACATTATAATGTGTTTTAAAAGACCTGTCTTTCAGGTTTCAAAAGGGACATTACTTTTTCCAGAAAAACATTTCTAACACCGCAAGGCATCTTACAATTAACCTTTAAGGAATTATCACACTACATTAGAATCTTCTGTAGTATTTTTACACTTATACTTGTGCATATATTTATATTTAATTTTCTGAGACCACGTTGATTGTACAATATAGTTAGATTACTTAAATAAAGGATTGCAGAGAATTAGAATAGATCCCAGGTACTAATAGTGGGGAAAAAACAAAATGAAACAAAAAAAATTCACATCAAATAGTGAAGTATTTACTTTATGTACTTGTTCAAATTTTTCTTACTTTTTTAACATAAAATTGTAACTTCTGGTTCTAACACAAGGATGGCAGAAAAGACAAATTTAAATTCAATAAGAGCATTAAGCAAAAACACATTTCTATGAAGACATCATCTGTTTGCAAAGTTAAAGTCTTTGTTAGAGCAGATTTGAGAGGAGAATGTGAGCGCTGAGATTCTAGAAAGGATTAGAGGACAAAATATCTAAGATTATGAAGGTCCCTCTTCCTCTCCACCTCCACAAACGCATATATGCAAGCCTACACTTAGATACACAAAGTAGTATCCCAGTTTCCTATTTCTGAAGACAAAGTTATAAGCAATGTAGATGAATCTGTTACTGTGACAGCAGCGACAAACAATACCGGTTGAACTCAACAAACAATAAAAAATCCTTGAAAATTCTTCTTCATCCTCTTCATTGAAAATATTTTCTGAGCGCTAATGAATCATAAAGAGCACCATTTGATTGCTATAGGGTTACACAGTGTGGAAACAGCTATTTGTTTTTGTCTTTTCAAGGTTATCATTTAAATAGGAATGTCAAGGCCAACTAAGATATTGTTGGCTTGACTTTTGCAAACACATCAATTAAGTGAACAAATTCTTAAGAAGAAAAAATGTTGGAATGCAGTTTAAGGCTTAACTATGTGAGTCACAGGCTTGATAGGTTTGTTGATATACACACAATTGTAAAAATAGGTGTGTGTCTATTTATACACATAGACATTGATATTTCTGTCAATTCATTAATATAATTTTTTTTTGTCTTTTTGAGATAGAGTCTCACTATGCAGTTCAGGCTGGCCTTGAGCTCACTTTGTAACCCAGGCTGGCCTCAAACTCGCAACAATCCTCCTGCCTCAGTCTCCCTAGTGCTAGAATTATAGGCGTGCACCACCACACCCGGCTTGATACAATATTTTTAAAAAATGATCCTCATACCACCCTCAAACAAAAAAATACATGAATTACATAGGCCCATAGACCAGAATTTTACAGCTCAAGGATCTTCTGGCCTGGTCTTTTCAAAATTTTAATACAAGGAACATTAAAAGGTAAGCTTTTATTTCTTATATGAGTATTTTAATTTAGTAAATAAATGTTTGTTTTTAGCAATATATTATGCAAAATGACTTAGTTGAAAAATATTAATTAAACATAAATATAGGTGATCGACAGTTATGGCAAACATAAGGCAAAATGCAAATTACTATAGGTTAAGAAATATTGATCATGTCCAATGTGATCCTTTGCAGGGAGGTAGACTGGAGCTAAGAGAGTCACAAAGTTTTAAAGCCAAGTGCAGCCTTTAGACCACCTGACTTTCAGTGTGGGGCTTGATTGACTGATTGACTGATCTTGTTTGCCTTTGTCACTGGGTCAGAATTCACAACTGTACCTTCTAGGTTGAATCTGTCTTCTGTTCCTTATTGCTGCCCAGCAGTAGGTTTATCTGCTATATTTCTCCCAGAAGCCTCACAGATATTATCTGTCTATCAGACAGAGTCAAGTTCGGAGAAAGAAAATGCATTAGTCATTTGAAAAAGGACATGTTATCACAAAAATAATTAAGGAGTAAAGAGTGGCTGTCTACTCAAAGGAATAAAAGAAGATTCTGAACCATAATAGCAACTGGCGTTGCAACTACAGGAAGCAGTTGCCAGTCCTAGAGTTGAGAGAGAACAAACAAGAAAAGTTTAGAAACCCAGGGCAACCTTCAGCACAGGCTGAGAGTCAGCACTCGGAACAGTGGGCAATGGAGTAGAACACGCCATCCTTCAGTTAAAAATCAGCTCACAGGAGGGTACCTGCATAGCTGAACCACAGTAGCAGCCTGCAGCTGAATGGGGGGAAAACTGGCTGAAGCGTATATAGGCTGCAGTCAAATCACAAGGACTGCCAAAGTGAGCACACTATACACACACACACACACACAACCACACACACACCCCAAATGCTGGTTGCCTCAGTATGCTGGATACAGAAGAACTTCTTTCTCCCTGCTCTGGCCTTGAAGAATTACTCTAGCACTCTTTGTTGTCGAAGACTAAAATTGCGCCAGCTAGACAGAAGAAATGTCTATAGAATTGTGCTCCAGTTTCACAAAGCGCAGAAAAGAAGGGTAAATTTCAAGCTGAGACAATAAATTAATGACAAGCACAGTCAATTTCATTAAAGTGCAGTTCCATAGCATAGATGAGAAAATCCTCAAAGTCATTCTAGACAATAAAATTATAACCCCAGGTTTTTAACTCTGAATGAGAGAATATAAATTCTTTTAAATGAGAAAAATATGATAATCTATATGCAAAATCTTCCACTTGAAGTATGCCTTCCTTGTCAAAGCTTTCTTAAGGAAACTAGGAAATCCAGAAGTCATCTTTTTTTAAATTATTTAAATTTACAAAACTTGAAAACATTTTTACAGCAAAATGAAAAGATAAAAGATGGACTTGGATAAATACAATCTATTTGCAATATGGGGGAAAGACAAAGATAAGAACCATCAATTTACAGTTTATTTAAAGTAATTAAAAAGATAAACCAATATAAAGTGGTCAAAATACTTGAAAAGGCAGTCACAAAAACAAAAATGCAAAAAGTCAATAAATATATTAAAATATTCAGAATAGTTTAGAATACAATACTAAATAGACACAAATTCTTAGAAGTCAAAATTTTTCCCTCTGAAAAATTTGAATAACATCTTCTGGTAATGAGGAAGTCTGAAAATGAGTCTACTGACATATCTAAAAGTTGTATTTTTCAACAATTTTTAGATAGCCTCCTGGTAGTGCTAATTAAAATTTATAGTACAAATTTTTTAACCAAACAATCTTACCTCAGAATTTATGAATTCATATTTTTATACATTAATTGTACATAAACATCTCTATATGTTAATATATTAATATATACATATTAATATATATTAAATATATACTTGTTTTTTTTCTTGTTTGAGAAAGACTATTTTTGCATGTAAATGTTTCTGAAGGCAATATTTTGTTAGCAAAAAAGTGTTGGAATTATGCAAATGTCCATCAATATGAGAATGGTTGACCATATTTAGTAACTCAATATGAAATACAATTAAGTCATATTTTAAAAATGAGTTATATTTTTAAAGTGTTGACCATGTTTCATGAAATAAGCTGAAGTGAAAAAAGTTTTAGAGTAACAAATTTTTAGCCTACTTTATAATGCATTATCTATGTGTACAATTTGTATAATGTTGCATGAAGCTAAAATAAGTAGAATTACAAGTATTACATTTTTAATAATCATCACATTGAAAAGAGAACTGCAGTTTAAAAGAAAGCACTATCTGTTTTAATCTAAATACTTCTATAATGTTTAAATTGTTACCTCAAGCATACATTAGTGTAAAGAATTAATTGCTTTAATGCTGACTTATGAAATCGCCAAAGCCCCTTTTCTTTATGGCTAAGGAATAAGGGAACCAACTTAGTCTTTAAAATAATAATTTTGAAATTTGGCTTGGTGAAGTGGACAGTCCCTCCTTTTCCAATATTATGTAAGGTCTGTGGGAGATGTGTTGTCAGATGAAGGATAGAGTGTGAATTCCTTAGGGAGGAAGAGAAGTGGGCTGTGTAAAGATTTTGAGGATGAATACAGATGAGCAAAGCTGAAGGACAGTTTTCTCAGCAGAAGTGGAGTAGGCAGCAAGTTCTATTCTCATGCTTCATTCACAAGAAATAGTATCGTCGGGATTGAAAAAAATGCAAACACCCTTCACCCTTCAGAATATAGCAGAAGGAGCAGAGAATGCCATCTGCCTCTTGCACTCTTGCAGGAAACTTATTTCCTAAGGTCTTAACAAGTTTGGATTTCTTCTTGAAATGTTCCATGTCTGGAAATAACTGGTCATGGTAACTGTACACTGAACATGATAAAGCCCAAGTAAGTCACAAACGGCAATGGCAGAATTCGCCTGAAGAGGGAGGATCCTTCCGATACCCTATAGGCTATCATTGCCTGATGACAGTAATGTCAAAGACATGGAATTCCTTTGTAAATAGCAGGTGGAGAGGAGAGTGTGCTGGGAAAGGGGAATGTCCGTCAGTGAAGACCTCATAGCACCAAGTACTCAATGGAGAAAATTTCATTGAATACTCAGAAAAACATTAGAATGAGTGTTGTTACATTTCTGTTTTATAGATGAGAAACTTAGAGAATAAATGGTCTTGTCTTTTTGGCAATGTCCCAATGTAAATTCAAAGTAGCCTGAACTCTATGAACTCATTGTGCTCATTGTACAAGACCTGTTTAAGCAACACAACATTATCCCCAGTGCTTCTCCATTGAAAATCCAAACTCGACCTATTCTTAAACCTGGAGGAAAGACAGGCAGCCGTGAGGAATCCTCACAACCTTAATACTGTATCTCCACACATGTAAGGCATGTTATTGATGTTATTGACTCCATCTTATCAGGAACTGACCAGTATTTGACAATATGAATGTGTTCAGATGCTCCCTTCAGGATTATTTCAGCAATCTCTCAGCTATAGTTTTTCTCACCTCTGGGGGGGAACATGATGAACTTGTACAAGACCATCTATGGAGTACTTTGTCCATTTCTCATCACACATCATCTTTGCAGGCAACATCTTAACTGCATGAACTTTTATTCTACAGCACAGGCATGACTTTACATTGATGACATCTTTCTCTGAGGTTGACACATTTGGCATGTTCATTAGTACATACAAATACTAAAAAAAAGAAGCTCATAGAAATTAAATGGGTCATTGCCCCCAAACATAGTGTGAGGTGCAAGACTTTAAATTTTTGAAATAATATGGCAAATAAGGTGACCACAGACTTGACATTGTGAGGAAATAGCCACTGACTCTTCCAACACTCACAACTTCAGTAAAAGTCCAACATCTTTTAGGCCATTTGGGCTCCTAAAGGCAACATACAAACTTCGCATTTTGTGGCAAATTAGTCCATTTTGAATGAGGCCCTCTCTAATAAAGGGCTTCAGAATCTTTTCAAACTGAAAAAGAACAAGCACTACCCTCAGAGTTCCCTTCATTGCAGACTTGAGCAACCTCCTCTCATGTGTTGTGGAGTCTCTGGACCACTGTACCATAATAGCCATAAGGTGTCCATGAATTTCTGGCCTTCTTCCCAGACCCTACGCTGTATAGGTACATAAGATAATTGCTGGCTACATAGAGTTTTCTTGGAAACAGAAACTATTAAGGGCCCTAAACCTGTAATCCCCCATATTTACCTGCGCCATGGAAGCAATTCATTACAAGCTTGCACAATGAAAGTCCTCCTTACTACAGGATGGAGCCAAACCTGGACACTCTTGATGTAACTACCTACAGGAAGGGGTGGTTCCTCCACAGTTTGTCCTTTTCCAGACACCATGGTGTTGAAGCAGGTCATGCCATGTTGCATCCTTTGACAATTTAAGCTGCTCCTAGAGATCAACTATAAAAACAGCAAAGGGAAAACCCATACTAGATGACAGTAATGCCATCCTCATAGGTGGCAGAACTTGTGGAGAGCTGCTGGATTCTCTCCCTTAACTAGGACTTCCCAAAGGAAGACTCAGTACAGTGAAAACCACATAAGTGATCAGGCCATTCCTCCTGGAGACTCCAATTTCTTAATTATTGACCATTCAATGATGTCTCTTAGCTCAATGACATTATATTTTTTAATATCTCTCTCTCTCTCTCTCTCTCTCTCTCTCTGCACGTGTGTGCATGTGCTTGTGCATGTGTGTGTGTGTGCTCTAGTCTGGATATCTTCCATTTCTATGTTTTGAGTTCATTAATCTATCCTTCTGCTTTATTAAGTATTCCCTTAATCCCATACATACATGCTAGGTATGTATTTCATCTCAGAAATTTTACTTTTTTTAAATTTTTTTTTTATTTTAAAGATAGTAAAATCCAACAGGACATAACAGAACAAAGTCAAGCAAAACAAAGCAGCAGAACTGGTATAGAACTTCGAAGAAAGATACTATGGAAACAATAGATACTATAACATATCTTGTTATCTTCAGAATAGCTGACCATTCCAACAGGTATAGTAGAACTGAACCAAAAGCAAAACAGAATAAAACCAATAAAAACAGATTATAAAATAAAGCAAAAATAATAATAATAAGAGTAAAGCAAAACAATGAGAACCATATTGGGCCTCCAAGACAAGACAGAAGAGAATCCCCCATATTTGCTACATTGCCTACTGTCATTTTCCAAAGAGATACTCAGGTTGCCAGCCCCAGGCCTGCAAAATCAACAAAACAATACTAGCATTTAGTTGCTTAACGTACCTTAGTTGCTATCAATTTAGCCAGACCTCCAAACCAGCAGGTTGCTTACGGAAATGGGGAGTGGGGGGCGCGGTTGTCCTTGATTCTAAGCCCATGCACTGGTAGGCATAGGGGAGGTGCATGTTTCACTTCCTGGCGTCTGCACCCATCGCACAGTCCCCCGGAAAGCAGGAAGGCAGATTAGTTGTCCTCTGGTTGGAGCTGCTCGGGCCCAGCGGGGTGGGTCCTCGAGGGGCCCATTTTCATTCTCTTCCGGGAGTCCATGCCAGTTGCACAGTCCTCCGGAAGGCAGATTAGTTATCCTCTGGTTGGAGCCCTCAGGCTCAGCAGGGTGGGTCCTCTAGGGACCCATTGTCCTACTTTTCATCTTCTAGGATCTGAAGGTCCTTATATTTATATGAAGACTCCCCCAAAATTTTGATGATCAATTGAAAATACTTGTTTAAAACATGGAGAAGTCAAAAAACACCAATGATCTGTGTGGTACTTTCACTATGTAGCTGAGGAAGAAACAGTCTTTAAAATCAGACCGAGCCAGGATGCAAAACTAGATTGAGAACTCAGTAACTATTTATTTCTTAAGTAAATTGTTTACTTATCAAGATTTGTTTGTACTCTCTACAACAGTATTGGGATCTACCTGAGCCTGTTTTAATGTTGCCCATCAGTTCGACACAGCCAAATTCCCAAATGCTATGCCAATTCAACTTCACTGTGCCCATTTTTAAAAAGAATTTTATAATTATTTAACATGGCTCAGGTTTTGAAAAAGAAGGAAGCAATTTGCTGGCAGATAGGAAAGTCCCTAAGCACTGGTCTCCTCAAGCAGTCTTGGGATAAATAAATCACTGTGTCTCCAAGTGGACGAAAGTGTCACTCTTACCTGTTGGCATCTTGAATTCAAGACATTGACAGTCTTGGACCCTGGAAAGGAAGATGTGGTCAGGAGACCTTGATCAATAAAATGTCATGGCAATACTGGATGATGAGAATGGAAAACACTGTTCTTAAGTTTTCTCTGTTATCGCTGACCCTGAGATGTTGAAATGGTGTTTATTTTCAAAGCATAGGTACTAATACACCTGAACTTACCCCTCCATGTCTTATCTTAGGCTTTTTTGTCCTCTGACAGGTGAAAGATTGTCATCTCAGAAATAAACACCTTAGCAAGATGACCTGAGAAGCCATCCCAAGATGAATATTTTATCTTAGAAAATCCACAAGGCATTGTTGCTTTATCATTGATGGTCAAAGTACACTATGTCAGAAAACAATGGCTTATGGCTTTCCTATTTCCATAGTTACTCAGGGAATGCACTTATCAAAATGCTTACAGGGAGAGAGTGGTAACAAAGGACTAAGAAAGACCAGAGTGGGAAGAAAGTTTATTTTACAAAATAAAAGCCAACGAATCCTTGTGAATAGATCAGAAAAAAGCAGAGGCAGATGAAAAGATTACTCCTTTTATACTTCCTCCTATTGACTAGCTGATTGATTTATCAATATTGTAAGTGCTATCAAATTTTTCCTTTGTATATGAACACTGTATATCATAACACTCCAAAACCTAATTTCCTTAAGACTGTATGCTATAAACGTTCCTGGTGCCAGCACATTAATCCTAATACTTACATGAAATTGATTCAACCTAAGTATCTAAATTTAACAGAGCACCTGGATAATTTCTTTGGCTTGAGGTTGTAGGGAGACGAAAAAAAGGATTTATTAAAAATGACTGAATGTGAATACACTACACATATACAGTGTGAGGTACACAGTGAGTCATCGCCCTCACTTTACACTACAGTACTTATCATTCTTAAGTAGTATAGTTTCTAACGAATTAGTTCTGATCAAATACTCAGTGGTCCTATGGAGTCTCTTATGGGTTACAGAGCTTTGGCTCATTCTGTTTGTTTCCAGGATTTATTTATTTATGTATGTATTTATTTTGCAGTACTGAGTTACATCCTCAGCTCCCCACTCCCTTTTTTTGAGATAGAGTGTCTCTAAGTTGCCCAAGCTGAGCTCCAACTTGTGACACTCCTGCCTCAGCTTCTAAGAATGTCAGGATTACAGGCATGCTCCACCATGCCCAGCTTTGAGGAATATTTTAATTATTGGTTAATACGTTCAGTCAAAACAGAATCCTTAAGGACTGAATTTGAATTAAATGATTCCCAAAGGAAGTTTCTTTTTCTTTCCTATATGACCTGAAAAAATCTTGGCTAGGGCTTTGTAACACTGCTGATCTCCATTTCTACAAATTGTTGTACAACTAGCATCCAAAGAATTCCCTCAAAGCAGAAATGGGAAAACTCAACTCACTAAACCCAGAGGAAGGTTGTGGGTTTAATGAATTTTAAAACAGAAAAAGAATTTTAAGGTTTCAACAACAGAAGGCATAAAGAGGCTTATTAGGCAGAATTTTAAAATTTCTCATGCAGAGAAATAGAGTGTAGGCCCTCAAGAGGGAGAGAGGCATCTTGTGGCCCAGAGCTGGGTATATTTATAGGGACTTGTGGGTGCTAATGTCACCTGCTCATGTGGATCCTTGCTTTAGTAGAAATAGAAGTTAAAACTAGAGCACAAATTTATAGGAAAAAAGTTTCAGTTGAAAAGTTAGAGGAAAGGTAGTCAAGGACTCCAGGTTAGGTAACTGAAGGGGGCTCTCTCTGGAACAGCAGTTCAGACTGGCCCACCTGCAGAGGCAGGAGGCCAGCTCACAAGGATTAACTGTGGTCCCATTGACCATTATTTCAGACCTAAAGTGACAATTCTGGAATCTTTATGGCTGAAGGACAATTCCAGGAAGGACTGTCTCTCTCTGTGGTGGTCTCAGTCATGCAGGCTTCCACCTTTCCTGGAATCCAGGTGTATCAATCAGTGTTTACTACAGAAACAGATTTTATGCCAGATATCCAAATATATATGAATTTACCAAAACGGCTTATCATGATTGCTCACAGAGTCAGGTGTGAAAGAGTGCAAAATGTCTGTCTGTGTGCTGGAGATTCAAAGGAACCAATCAAAGGTCTGGATCTCAGTGTAGCAACCCATGAGAGCCTGTTTAAGGAGGCTGAAGGGTCTGTGATGATGGCTAACATGTCTGCACCAGAAGCCAGGAGACTGTGTCCAAGGTGAAGGTGAAGACTGAAGCGCCCCCAAAGAAACAGAAGTGAGTATTCCTTTGTTTCCCTTTTATACAGTTCAGGCAAGGAGCCACCCTAGGGTGAGTCTTCTGTCTTCAGTAAACCTCCTTAACTACATTCAGAACTATGCTGACCCAATTTGGTTGGGTGTTTCTAATTCAAGTTGACGCATTCAGTTAACTATCACACCAGTTGGTCACAGGTTTAGGAAAATGGTTGGGTGCTTCTAGGTATCATTAGGTTTCTGCAAACTTCTCATGTGTGTGTCCTCTGTCTGGGGGGGTAGTGTTGATATCATGTAAATTCAAGACTATCCACGCTGTCCAGTCAGCTCTCAGACACACACTCTTTAAATGACCAACTCACTCCTATAAGGAGCTGAGAAGAGACTGGACCCAAGACTTATAATAACAAAGGATTCCAAATGAGGATCAAGCTTTGTTCTGCTATTCATTCCCTACTGGACATCTGGAGGGCCAAGTGAAGAGTTTATAATAAAAATGGCTTTGAAGTCCCTGACTGTCCTAGAAGAAAACACAAATCATGGTTTTCTGCCTGTCCCCTGATTGCCTGGTGGTTGGTCCCTGACTAAGTCACTCCTGACCGTATCACTAGGATGAATTATCCAGGATATGCATTCTAGTGTCTGTGGGGTTGACCTGTTTGGTGGGATATGTTAAAATAGAAACCACTGATGCGTGTTTGAAGCTGAGATATGCTGTCCTCTTCATAGTGAACTTCCCTTGGGCTTCTTAGCAGGAAGGGCAATTTACAGTAGAAAGGCACAGACCCAGAGCCCAATTTCCAGGCTGATCATATTTAACATCCTTAGGAATTTTTCTTGAAAGGGAAAAAATCTTGACTCTTGAAGTTGCAGATTTTCTTAAAAAGCACAATATTAATAGTGCAATTTTCCTTGTCTCCTTTCTAGTTATCTTCAGGTTTTTAGCATTGATGGTAGAACATTTTTCTAGGATAATTTTCTTCTAAATGATAAAGTTTTCTGTACAATTATGTCACAATGCTGAGAAGTGGAAGGAGAATGGGTTGCTTTTTCTTTCAATTTTTATTTATTGATTTATTGATTGATTGATTTTTGGAATAATTTGTGAAAAACGTCTCTCATTGCCAAGAAATGAAACTGAATGTGAAATTTCTCTTTTATAGTGTACCGACACTTCTTCTGTAAAGCCTGCCCTGGGGGACATTCTAAAGAAGAAACTGATAAATCACTTCATAATCATTATCATGAGGAATACATATAATACTCTGCTAGACCCTGAGAGTAACATAAGAAGTACAAATTAATTTGGTCAACCTCAAAGGAACTTACCTTCATCCATTACATGAATTCATTCCAAAATACTTTTGAGAAACAAGTCACACAAATGAAAACTTTCTCGTTGTAAAAGAGAAAATACAGTACTAACATACAAACATTAGCACTTTTATTAATAAATATTACTTTCAAAAAGCATATGTATGTGTCAAGTAAGTGATATCAGTACTGTGTAAGGACTATGGTAGTTCTGTGGCAAGAAAGGTCATAGGAAACCAAGTGAGTTAAAGAAAATGATTCTTTATCAAGATAATGTTTCAACTAGCATATAAGGAGGATATAATTTGTAATAATTTCTGTGGCATCTGCCCTTTCCAATTTAAATCATCTTTAAGCAAACTTCTCTCACCCCGGCATATCGTTGCCCTCTATATGCCTCTATTTTTACTTCTCCAAACCACAAGTTCTGATCACCAGGAATGCTATTCATAGAACAAAAGTTCCTGAAGAGATCTTTTGAATATGTATGAGATAAACAATCTGTTCTTTGCATTGAAACAGAAATAAGGTCCACTGTTTCCACCTCAGAGTCCTGCAGGGGAATAAAAATAGTGACATCTCAAAGGGAACAGTACCATTCTCAGTCTGTCATCAAAATAAACAGCCACTTGCAATTTACCCTAAGGACCAACTACGTATTTTTCAGCAAATGTGTAAAATGTTTTAAGGGGGAAAGAAGAGCATTATGTTGATTTGAACTACCAGTCTAATCTCCAACTTACTAACTTTTTATCAGAGAGGTTAAATGGTCAACTGCCCCTAGGTCAGACTGCTAATTAGTGGTATCCAGTGGGTCAAATCTCAAAGACCAGTGCTTCTCTTACCATTCTCAGTCTGATAGGAAAACAAGGAGTACCTGTAATTTACCCTCAATACCAGTTTAGTATTTTTGCATGAGTATTAAAAATTTTAAGAAGTGGATGGGAGAACAATGAACAAATCATGAGGCCCCCTTGGACACAGGGTCTCTAATGCCTAGGCTGCACATCCATGACATTTTTAATCCTGAAACTGGAAACTGAAGATAAGTAATGAGATGAATGATCAATTAATTCCATGAGAAGTCACTTCCAGTTTCAGGACTTTCACCAGGGTTCCCATCTAGAACACTCACACCTCAAGTCCTTGGAGAGAAGTCTGAGGCTGTCAACTATAGTAGTCCCTGAAACTTGAATTTTTACCCTCCACCAAAAAAATAAAGAAAGAAAAGAAAAGAAAGAAAGAAAGAAAAGAAAAGAAAAACAGAGAGAAAGAAAGAAAATTGTCCATCAGTTATCAATATTCTGCCTCCTTTACGCCTACTAAAGTTTGCTGCTTTAGAAACAATTCTTGGCTCCTTTATGGGAACTGAAGTCCTGAAGTTGAAGAGAAGGTAAAATATTATAGCAGCCAGGGGAAATGAGCCTGATTTTTAGATGAAACAGATGGGCAATCAAGGGATTTCAGAGTTCTCTTTCTCTTACTGCAGTTTTCTGAAGTTTTTCTCCTGGTGCAGTGAGTAAACTAAACCTTAGAGAATTTGCTTGCTGCAGGTCAACAAAGTTTTGCCCTTTACCAAGTTCTCCTACCCTCTTATCCTCACCAGGCCTCGGAGTTGCCAACCCAACAGAAAATTTCCAACACCTTTGAACAGCAGAAGGGCTGTTTGAATGCTACTAAAGAAATGCAGCTGGGAAAGTGAGCGTTTTATAGTTTGTTTATTTTATTGTATCTAATATCAAGCCAAAATCTATGATGCTACCATTCTAAAAAGAAACTGATTCACATGAAAAAGAGTTTAGATTTTTTCCCCCCATCCGTAATACCACAAGAATGACTTGAATTTTGTATTTTTAAATAGAAACAGGAAAAGCAAGACATACATATGCCTGGTTATCCCAAATAATCATAAAAGACCTAGTTCATAAACTCAGGCAGCAGCATTGCCCAACAGTTAACTCGTGATACTCCAAGGCTGTTTATTTCTGATCCCATTTATCTAAGATTTTCTTAAAATAACTATATGTGCTCTCACCCTAAAGCAAGACACAGTGGGGACTGGAAAGCAGTGAATTATCAAAAGTATTTCTGTTAGATTTTGACCATAACATCTTTTAGGGAATATTTTTCTAGCTATATTGCTAGAAGTGAACCTACATAAAATAGGCTGAATGCACACTGACCCATGAGAGAAGCTACAGCATCCCAAAACTTTCATAGAAGAAAAGAACTACCAGTTTGGGATTTTAAATGGTAGAGAATCCACATATGAAATACAAACCATAAAAAATGTTTCTCATGTGTTCATTAATGCTATGTATGCATTAATACTTAAAATCAAAAGGTCCCTACCAGGATTCAGTTTATGAGAATCACAAAATCATAAGCATGCTCAGATGTCCATATTTGGGTAGGAATAGATGGCTTTCATCATATTTTCAAGAAAGGAACCAAAGCCCATTACACAGTTTTTCAGTTTTGGTTTTGGTTTTGGTTTTTTCATCTAGCACACCCCTTGTTACAATGCAACCAAGACCTTTGAATTTCTTCTAACTAATAAGTCCTGAAGTAAACTTTCTTGATTTTTTTCTTTAACAAATAGGTATCTATCAGTGAAGACAGATAACAATAAGAAATGTACAACTATCTGGAAATCCTAGACTAGTAGTGGCAAACCTATGGCACACACGCTATTGTGTTTTTCTTTTAAGACAAAAGATACTATTGCAGAGTTGCTTTTTCTAAACTGATACCTCAGTGCTCAGGTTTAATTGCAGGGTTGGTATTTTGTGATAAATAAGTGGGTTTAGGGTTGCATCTTGGCACTCGGTCTCTAAAAATTTGCCAACTCTGGCCTAGACCAAAAGGCAAATAGTTTATTCACATTTTAATTCATCAAATGAAGCACTGTTGGGACAAAGCAAGAAAGCACCCCAGACCACCCCAACACAGAGACCTATAACCAATGCCAGTCAGAAACTGAACACAAGTCTCTCCCCTGATCAAGTGCTGATATTTGAAAAAGACATATTTCTACATCCAAATGGAAACTGATACCCTCTGCTAAAAGTGGAGGGTGGAAGAGAACAAAAATTTGGGGACTGAATGAATTAGAGGTTGAAAGGCCTTCCAGACTACATAACGTTTCTACAAGTAAAACACTAAATATAACAAATGATAGAGAAAATCCATGTTTTGGACTAAAGCCTGTGTGAAAAGATTTTGTTGTTGTTGTTATTGTTTTTCTTCAGATTTATTGTTACTGTTGATTTCGTTTTTATGCTCTCCATTAGTTCAGAGTATCATGAGCAGCTACTGGGGAGTAAGATAAGATCCCAAATCAGTTTAGTCAAACCAAACCAGATAAATGGTTGACAGAGGTTGGAAACTGGGCTGGAAAGTATGTATATCAAGTAGTCCCAAAGCTATACATCTGAGAAAATTCAGTCAATATTCAAAGGGACAGTGAGCAGAGAAAGAATATCCACACAACCTGGCAGAGGATTAGGACAATTACCCTACTCAAGAATGATTTTTTTTTCAATTCTGTAATTCTTTGAAAGTATTATTAATAAAGCATTTGAAGGGTGCAATAAATAAGAGACCTGATTGACATAGAAAACATTTGTAATGACTGCAACCTCCACTGTTAACTGCCACTTACATGAAAAGATCTAGTACTATTTGATTTGCTGATGCCCTAAATGCATTTCTTTCCTAAAATTACCAAAGCAGTGAGAAGCCACTTGTCTCTCTGACTTGCCTTCCCAAACAAGTTATATTAATTTACAGATAAATTTCTCCACATATGGTAGCTCTAATATGTCTCACCATGGAGCATTTCAATTTCTAATTTATGTGAACTTAAATTCCCCCTCCCCCAAATGGCTAGGATATAAATACCTAGAGAATTTATATTTATCTCTTTGATCTTTACAGATAATTCAATAAAAGTGAATTCTAATTCTTTGAGCTTCAGCCCTCTCCTCAGTCCTTCTGATTCTGCTTATCTAAAATCTTTCTGTGGAATGTATTAAGGAATCTCATCATCTGCAATGCCAGTCACAGTAGCTGTAAGCTATAAAATAATCATTCTATGCTTTTGTGTTCAATCTCTGTATTCCAGGCCAGTGTCATTATTTGCCTCAGCCCCTCCCACATACTCTACCACCCCACCGTGCGATCCTTAGGCCTCACCACTTCTCCCTCGCCCATACCCCACACCCAGCCCCTCACAGCCTTTCATCCCCACCGCCCGCCGTATCCTATATCCATACTTGATCAATGCTTCCTATCTTCCTGCTTTCAGAGGCCAGGAGGAGCCTGGGATAACCTCAGCAGCAGAACCTTGTGCCCTTTCTCCTCCAAGTTTCTTTGTCCATGCTGAGTTTCTATTTCTACCAATAGTTTTGCAAAAGCAGACTCCCTCACCTTGAAGCTTTGGGAGCTCCAGTGAAATCAGGTGTTCTTGCTGAACCCTATGCCTATGCCACCCCTTCTGCAGACTACACTCTGCCACCAGCCAAGAGAAATACCTCTGTGTGAACCCAGGACTACCATCTCTTTCAGTTTTAGTCTCAAAGGACTGTCAAAAACAACAACAACAACAACATTGACTTGCCCTCTCAGATCTAGGCTTTATATTCAAGTACATGTTTTCAGCCTTTGTATTTGAGGGATTCATATTTCTCCCTACTCTTACTAAACACTAATGTCTAAATTCCACATAAAGTCAGATCAGACATTGTCCATTACTCCCTCATGGCGGTTCAGGGTATTTCTTCGGAGGGGGGAACGTTACAGGCAGCTGAGTTAGAGAGAAATATTATAGGCAGTCAGACAGGGTGAGGCCCCCAAAGACATCTTACAATCTTGGATGAGACAGTCACCTCTGCTGCAGGTCAGCTCTCAAGACAAAAGACAAAACAAATGCAATCACATCCCAAGTATAAACATCAGGGATTGGTAATCTAAATAGATATGGATCACCCTGAGGAAGCTGGAAGGAGCCACTAACCCAATCCCTATACTAGCAAAGATCCTATTCTGTATTCGTGACTGCTTACTATGTGACTGGCTTCCCCATTGGATCCTGATTTAACCAATTTTATCTGAGCAATTACACTCATAATATTATTGGTTGACCATAGTTCTGTCTTACCTCATGCCTTCCTGCCTTGTGAGTTTCCATTTTTCTCCACCATGGACCCACCCCACCTCATGGTTTTGCTCTATAAAAATTTCTGGAAAGGACAGGATCATTGTCAACTCACTCGGGACTCCTTCTGTCTCTCTCAGACGGAAGCCTTCTTTCTCTCAATAAATGTATTCAGCTTTAAATAAATAAATAAGTAAATTCCCATAATATTCATGCCACAGTGATATATGTGCACCCATGTTTATAGTAGCACAATTTGTAATACCTATATCTTGGAAACAACCCAAATGCCCATCAACCGAAGAATGGATAAAAAAGATATGTTTTTTTAATATAATGGAATACTACTCAGTCACAAAGAAGTATAAACTTGAGACTTTTACAAATGGATGCAACTTGAGGCCATACTCATAAGTGAAATAAATCAGACCAAAGTGTAAAAATTGTATTGTCTCACTAGTGTGAGAAACTGAATGAGTAAATAAGATCTGAAATGTACAATAGATACTGGAAATAGGGAAGAAAGTGTCCAAAGGAAAGGAAAAACTTTGATGGAAGAATGAAGCAAGGAACGAAGTGAAAAAGGAAAAAAATTATATATATATATATATATATATATATATATGATATTTAAGTTAGTTATACAGCTATGTATCTCTTAGTTAAAAACAAAGATTTGTGCTAATATTGTTTGGACAATTGGAAAGAAAGATTTGTGCTAATATTGTTTGGATAGTATTTCATGCCTATATCTTGTACTCTGAACAACCATTATGCATATAACAATACACAATGTATTAATTATTGTTACTCTCCTACTAGCCTGTTTTGAAACTCTGTTTTATAGTTATTTTTATTTTTTCCTCTTTAAAATAAAAATAAATAAATAAATTCCACCAAATTCTCTGGAGCTGTAACTGCAGATCATGTTCCTTTTTTTCTGATTTGTGGCGTTTTAAAAAAAATTTTTTTCCATTGCCTTGTATGGCCATTTTACTTAAAAATAAAAAATGAACCTCTAGCAACAGATAGCCCAGATTGAAATACACAAAATACTAGAATATTTGCCTCTTTTCTTATAAAGAATGGGATATCTAGAACAAATCTGGTAAATAACTGCCCAGTGTATTGACTCTGTGGATTTTTTTTCCTGGTGCCATGGAAATCTGAACATCCCAGATGCCTTTTATGGAAGAAGGATTGTTGGAAGACTACAAAATTCTTGGACATTGATATTAGGCTTATGTGCCCTGTGAAGGAAGACATTCATCACGTGTTCTTGTTGAAGAAAAAAATGTCATGAAAATGAAGAAAAAAATGTCACTCTTATTCTGGAAAGTCTGCTACTCTAGAAGGTGTACACAAGCTGCCTGCTGGCCAACATGTTGAACCAGGTCCATGGTAAAGGTCTAGTTCACGAGTGTGAGGATGATCATCTGCTCCACAGTTGCTTTGAATTCACTGTATCACCAAGTAAGCAAAATTTCAATGTAAAAGGATGTGGGCCATTAAAATGCAAGGATGTAGAGGGTGTTGAACAAATGTCTCTTTTCTCTGAGACACCCCAAAGTTTTGTGATCAAGGAACACACAAAATTTGAAGAACCCAATGTCATAGCAGCACTCAAGAGTTTTCCAACTCCCAAATAGAGAAGTTCTTTGTTATACCAGAATGAGTCACTTGATTTTCATGTTATACTTGCAATGTCATAATGAGGAAAATCCTTTTGGCATCCAAAGATATATATTCACAAACATGTTGCAGCTAGTTTCTTTGATGATAAGCAACAGAAGGGAACAATGGTAAACTAAAGAGGAAATGAGTATGTCCTAGAAAGCTCTTGGGTAGCTCATATAATTAATAGAAGGGTTAGAAAACTGAGATCTAAAAGTTGGGCATTACAAGACTTCACTAAGACATCTGATCAAAGTGCCCACACTAGAATAAAGAAGCTCTAAATGTTTTTTTATTACTGTTATCTGTTTCATAGTATCACAGGAGAGAGACTAAATTAGCAAAATTTACCATATATACTCATTCCTTGAACAGAGGAAGGGAAGCCAACTTTACCTGCAGTTTCATCCTTAAAATACAATCATGGAACAGTCCTTTCACAAAGCTTAGTTGAAATGCTATTACAAAAAGAAAAAGAGCAAGGCTGGGCCGGGTAACTGACTAAGCTGCCAAACAAACAGAAGATTCCATTACATAGCCCAATATGTCTTTGTAACTTTCTTCCTTTCTTCCTCATTATTCTTTCTGATCAGATGTTCTTTGGAAGGTCATTTTGTCCATGAGGAGGTGCCATCCCACCTAAGAAGTCCACAGCATTCTTGCAACAGAGTATTCAGGACGTAAGAAAGTGTGCAAGTAAGCATAGTTATGTTATGTGCCCTGCCCTTGTGAACTTTAACCATGAAGCAAACCCACTGGATTACTGCTGTCCACGGTAATAAATTCAGAGCTTGTCAATTTTTACAAATGTTTCAGCCAGAGAGTTTGAAGAGCCATTCTCCTTAGAAGGCTTTTCTCCCTCACTAGAGATTCCTCTAAAAGAAACAAAAGGTCTTTAACCTCGACTACAAATATCTCCTGTTAGCTAGACCTATTTTCCTCGAGGTAGTTTCTGGGAGCTCAAGGCAGCATTTTAAATGTGTCTAGAGAGTCTAAAGGAAGAAAAATAGAAAGAGAATGGGCAAGAAACTTTGAGGGAGAATATGTACATATTTTAACCAATAGTAGTGTAGTTATTTTACAGCACTAAGCCTCTAAAGAGCAAAAACATCAGTTGCTTTTGTCCCCTATAATATGCCATGTGGCTGATGTGAGTGATTCTTTTAAACAAAATTAATGAGCCTATCAGTATTCTAGTATCCAGGCTGAAGATCTGCACTGGGATAAGACAAAACAATTATGGCATTTGTTGAGGTGTATATCTCTGACTTTCTATTAAGTAGGTGAAGAAATATGACCCTGCTAAATACTGTAAAATTATTTTATTGTGTCCTATTCAATGAGATAAAAGGTGGAAAGTGACTTGTGCTTAAAACCCATTATTCCTTTTTCTGGCTTTGGTATAATTAAAGAAATTACATCTACAACACATGTACAAGTCTCACCTATACTTCTTCACTCATTAAATCGGCATTTACAGTCTATCCACAATATACTGAAAAATACTGGTGTTAGTCAATTTTCCATTGCTGTGATATAATATCAGATAAAATCAATTGCAAAGAGGAAAGGTTTATTTTTCTTCACCATTTCAGAGGTTTCAGTCCATGGTCATCTGACTCAAAGGCAGAATCATCATGGTAGAAAAGTGTGGCCAAGTAAAACTGCTCACCTCATGGTAGCCAGGAAGTAGAGAGAGACAGCCAGGATGTGAGACAAAAATGTACTCTTCCAAGTTTCACTGACTGACTTTCTCCAATCAGGCCCTATCTCCTGCAGTTTTCACCCCTCTCCCAAGTAGCACCACTGGTTAGGGTCCAATCCTTCAATACATGAACTTATGGAAGATATTGAATATCCAAATCAAAACATTCTGTCTGTGTCTTCCAAAGGCTTATGCCCATCTCATAATGCAAAATGCATTTAGTTCAAGAGTCATCAGAGTCTTAACAGTTTCATCATTACTCACAAGTCTAAGTCCAAAGTCTCTACTGAGACTCAAAGCAAACTCTAACCTTCCAATTCCTAAAAAAAAAAGTTTTAAATTCCCATAATACAATGTCACAGAGTAATTATTGCCATTCCAAAAAGGAGAAATAGGGGTCTACAAAGGAATTGGACCAAAAGCTAGCAGGGTAAACATTAAATCCTGTAATTCTGTGTCTGGCATTCAGGGAATGTGGTATTGAGATGTGAGCAACACAGCCCTGCCCTATGGCCCTGCCAGTTACAGCCCCCACAGAATCTCTCGTGTTGACCCTGTTCACTGCCTACATCCTTCCTCAGCAGGTGTTCCATGTTCATGGCATCTATCACTACTTGAAGTCTCCACTGAAGCTCTGAAGTTCATTCTCATAGCTTCATACATTGTCCTTTCAGGTCCTGTCTGCAGGGATTTCAAAGCTGCCACATATCAACTGGGCTGCCAAGGTTTCCTCTGAAACCTCAGTAGAACCCTCCATGATCCCACAAATCTCATACTCTAATATCAACAAAATCATCATCACATGGATAATGCCAAAGTCTGCTGCCAGCTACAGTAGCCAGACCCACTTAAACCATGGTTGCAGTGGTTTCTGATTTCCTAGATGACTGAGTATGGTGGAATGAATTCCAAGGAACCAATTCCCTGTGTAGCAATGTTTTAGCAGGAAACTGGGGGCTTCTCTTCTCAAATCAAAAGCTTACACTTTCGTGCCCTTATGATGGATGGAGTCTTACTGACTCCTGTGATGCCCTCAAGCCTCAAATCCTGTTTCCTGTTGTCCTGGTGCAAAGTACTTGACTTCTTTACAAAGGCATTATTCTCAACAACAACATCCTCCTGATCTGAAGTTTTACACTTGCCCCTTTTCCGGCCAAACTATAAGTATTTCTAACCTTTTCATTCTGTTCCCAATACTTACTGCAAATCAGACTAAAGGTGACCATCAATACCCATGCCACCACATGAATGGTGCACTGCCTTGAAATTTCCTCTGCCAGAATAAAGAAGTCCATAATCTTTAAATTCCACTTCCCAAAAAGTCTCAAGGCATGAATAAAATGTATACAACATTTTTGTCAGAATGTAACATGAAAAGCCTCCATTTGCTATCCAATTATCTTGATTTCCTACCTAAAGATGTGCGAGCATAATCTACTGTCTCTAAGCCTATCAGTGTTCTGGTGCTCTGATCTTGCATAGGAATCATCCATTTAAGCTCCACTTAACAACATCCTAAGATTTCTCTAGCTTGCTTCTCTGAAAGTTTCCAAACTCCTCCCATAAACCATTTCCTAAGAATTCTGAACCACACTGTTCGTGTAGTCACAGAAACAATCCCATGTGTCTGCACTAATTTCTTGTGTTGAACTTCTGTTCTTCTGAGAAAATACCGATAAAATCAATTTAAGTGAGGAAAGGGTTCTTTTGCCTCACCATTGCCGAGGTTTCAGACCATGGCTGGCTGATTCCAAGGCAGAAACATCATGGTGGTAGGATGTCGCAGACTAAAGTTACTCATCTCGTAGCAGATAGGAGGGAGAAAGAGAGAAGGAGGGGAGGGAGACAGAGAAAGAGAGAGAGGGCTTTAGGACAAAATACATATTTCAAAGTCACACTCCTAGTGACTCTTTTCCTCCTCCAGGCCCCATCCCCTAAACTTTCCACCACCTCCTAACAATAACACCAGTTAGAATCCAAGCCTTCATTCAATGCATGGGCTTTGGGGGGACATTTGAGATTCATACTACATTGCTAGTCCAGAATATGGGCCTGTAGAGGAAAGCAAGCCAAACTCTTAAAGCTTACACACTAGGGGAAAAGTCAGTGATGCATAAATAAACAAATGAATCAATTACTACATAAAATGGTGTGTGTTCCACAGGTCCTATTGGATGAGAATTGGCTCTTTGATTAGGATAGTTAAAGGTGGCTTTTCTGAAGAAGTAACATAACATAAACAAGGTTTTAAACTGGCCTAGAATAGGTTTAGTAAAAGATCATACAACTAGAGGGGACAACTGAGTTAGTAGTCAGTTTAATACATTTGAATAACAATAAGGAGGCCTGTGTAAGCAAATCTTAGAGTGGAATAAGTGCTTAGGAAATTAGACGTTGGCTCTGGCCAGATCATGTAGGGTTTTGCAGACTCTATTGTGCACTTTAGATTTTATTATAGTGTAATAGAAAGTCACAGGAGAATCTTAAGAAAGTTAGTGATATAATTCCATTTTTTATTTAAAAGAATTATTTTGATGGCTGCATAAAGAATAAATTCTTCAAGACTGTTATTTCTCACACTAGACAGATTTCCATCCTAATCTCTGCCTACAGTCTAGATTACTCATAAATGTCTTCAAAGGTGTCCTAAATATAAGATTCTGAGTGTTGTCTGGCCTTTTCTAAGCACCATGAACTATTTACCTTAGCTTTTCTGTACACTGTAACTTCCATCAACAAAACTGAAAGTCATATTCACTTTAAAAATAATATTTGCATAGAAGAAGTAAAAGTGATGGGATTGACTCCTACTTAAATTTAAAACCGGGGGCCAAGTGTTGTGGTGCATGCCTGTAATCTCTGGGAAGCTGACGAGGAGGATTACAAGTTCAAGTCCACCCTTGGTGAGACTCTGTTTCAAAAGAAAAAGACCTGGGATTGTAGCTCTGTGCAAAGACCCTGAGTTCAATCCCAGTACTGGAAACTAAAAATAGGAGGGAAATACATATATGCAAATATCACATATGTTTCATATTTATTTATTTGCATTTCATATAGATATGAAATATATCTATTTCATACACTAGGTAACATAAAATAATGATCCTTAGGAAAGAGAAAGAGATCAACTGAGCCCTACAACTGCTCCAACTTATCACCTGCAGTTTCCCAACTCTTGAGTCAAGGAGATGAATTTGGAAATCCAGGGAGATCAACATAGCAAGAGTTCTCAGAGAAAATTATCAGGAAGAGAGGAGCTTTACACAGAAAAAGGGCTCTTGAGATTGTAGAGTGTCCCCTTAAGGCTTATGGTAAGGATTTAGCAGTGAAGCCAAGTAGGGTAACTATTCAAAGCCAGGGAAAGAACCATTCAAAAGGACTGGAAAAAACATTATCGACAGTTCACATGGAACCAAGTATAGTGTGTGCTCCCACCTACAGAATAAAAATACCTCATAATGTATCAGACATTGGGCAGAGTATTCAGAAGGGCACTTATTTATCAGAAGAGGAGAAAGATTAGCCATTGCCTAAAGGCTGCTGTGATTTCATCTTTAAAAACTTCAAAGAAAGCTGGGTTTGCAGCTCAGTGGTAAAGGAGTTCCCTAGCAAGCACAAGGCCCTACATTTGATACTCAGCACTGTAAAAAAAATTTCAAGACAAGCCTAGAAAGGATCATTTTCTATATATCTTTGTAATTTGTATATTTTTGAATAAAGCCAAAGAAAAGGAATTAAAAGGAAAATTAGGAAGAATTTTAAACTACATAGAAACATGTATAAACACAACATCAAAATCAGTGGGATTCAGCTAATATAGTGCTTAGAGGAAACCCTGTGACACTGAACATTTACATTAGAGTAGCAGAAGGTCTGAAATTAATGACCTCAACTTGACTTTAAAAGAGTAAAACAAACAAAAAAAGGAAAACCAAATAAAAGTTAGCAGAAGAAAGAAAATAAAGATCAGAGTAGAAACCAATGAAACAGAAAACATAAAAGTAAAACAATCAGTAAAACCAAAAGTTGGTTCTTTGAGTACATAAATAAAAGTAATAAAGTCTAGCTGGACTTATAAGGACAAAAGAAAAAAGATATAGCACAGAAATATTGTAACTACAGATCTCACAAATGTTAAAAAGATAGTATAAAATATTACAAAGGCTGCAAATTTGATGAATTGGATGAAATGGATAAAATCCTGGAAAGACGCAAGTAACTAAAACTCACTCAAGAATAATTAGGTAATCTGCACAATATCATACCAAGTGAAGACACTGAATTTGGTCTTTAAAAATATGTGGAAGGGATTCAAGTCTTATAAGATTTCACTGGCAAAACCTATAGAACAATTCAAAAGAAAACAAGTCAATGATACAAAAGCGCTTCCAAATAATTCGACACATAGGAATATATCCTAGCCGGCAGTGGTGGTGTATGCCTTTAATCCCAGCACTTGGGAGGCTGAGGTAGGTGGAGCATTGTGAGTTAGAGGCCAGCTTGAGCTACAACGTGAGTAAAGCCGGTGTGAACTACATAGTGTGACACTGTCTCGAAAAAAATAGGGTCAGAAGTTTGTCTCAGTGGCTTAAGCGCCTGCTTGGCAGGCATGAAGCTGTGAGTTCGATCCCTGGTACCAACAACAACAACAAAAAAAAGTAAGAGAGAAACATATCCTAACTTACTGGATGAAGCCAGAATTACTCTTCTACCAAAATCAAAGACATTAAAAGAAAAGAAAGCTACAGGCCAATGCCCTTCATGAAATATGCAAAACCACAGACACTGTGTTAGCAAATCCAGTCTAGCAATACTTACAAAGGAAAACACATTATAACCGAGAGCTTTTATCCCAGAAATATAAGGTTGGTTTATTATTTACAAATTAATCAATGAAAGTAACCATTTGAACAAGTTAAAATAAAATTCATGATCATTTGAATAGATACAGAAAAAGTATTTAAGAAAATAAAATCCATATCCATTTCTAGGAACTGCCTCACCCTAATATCTATGAAAATCCAACATCAGCATTGCACTTCATATTGAAATAAGGAATTATTTACCCTGCAGATCAGGAATAGGGCAAAGAAAGTCATACACAACCTTTCTAGTTAACAATTTACAGAGGGTTCTAGTCAGTACCATAAGTATGAAATACTTAATGATAAATTTAATAGGATACATACAAGATCTACAAACTGGAAAATAGTACTGAGAGTAAATTAAGTACCTAAAATGTGGAGATCTATACTGTATTGATGCATTAGATGTCACTAGTGTGAAATGTCAATTCTCCCCAATTGATGAACTAATTCATTGTAATCCCTATTGAAATCCCAGCAGGGTCAAGAGATCTATTATACAAAATACTGCTAACATTTCATCATGTATTGCATACTTGCAACAAACTAAGAGCACTGATTTTAAGTGTTCTCAACACATGCACGTATGCACACAAGCACAAAGAAAGGTAAGGTAATACATATGTTAATTAGCTTGATTTAGCCATATCAAAATGTGTACGTATTTCAAAATATCATGCAGTATATGATAAACATACACATTTTTGTCAGTTAAATATAGAAACAAAAATCCAAGCAGACCATTCAATACAACTTGACAATATTATCCTAAAATTTATACAGAAATATGAAGATACAGACTAGCTGGATCTTTAACAAAGAGAAATAAAGTTAGAGGACACACACTACTTGATTTCAATGCTTATTAAGTTACAACAATCAAGATCCCATATGTGTATATATATGAGTATGTGTGTAGTAGTAGTAATAGTATTCAAGAGAATTTTGACAAAGGTACAAAAGCAATTTAACAGGGGGAGGAGTAGCCTTTTCAAAAAATAGTGATGGAAAAAAATGAATACTCAAGCAAAAAATAAGCCTTTACCCTACCCTCACACAATATACAAATGTTTAACTTGAAATGGATCACAAAACAAAGCATGATAATCTAAAATTATACATTTCTAAAGGGGAGCATATGAGAAAAATCTTAATGCCTTAGTTGAAAGAAAAATCTTATAAAACCCCAAAAATCCAACTATAAATAAAAAACTGGATTTTCGACAAGAGCAGTACATAGAACAGGGTCTTCTCCATGCTGACCATTGCCCATAAAATTCTGGGCTTTCTAACAAAAGACAGTTCTAAGAAAAACAAAGAAGCAGCCCATAGTCTGGGGGAAAAAAACTTTTAAAAGCAAAACATCAAACAACAGACTGGTATCTAGAATATACAATAAACTCACTATTTCATGCATTGTTTCTTTTAGGAAGTAAAAGAAAAAATGCACAAAATCAGACAAAGATTTAAATAGATTCTTCATCAACAAAAGACAAGGCAATAATAAATAAGCACCTGAAAAGATATTTGACATCATTAGACACCAGGAAAATTTATATTCAAACCATGAGATACCATTACCAAAAAAATTGAGGGGGATTCAACATAACTGACTAAAGGAGGCGTCACAGTGGGGCTTCTAGAGAAAAATCAACTAAAAACAGGTAACTGGAACACACACATCCTGATGCCAGAATCAATGTGAAAAAAAAAAAAAAGACTTGTAGTTCAAACAAAACATACGCATAGTTCTTTAAAAATGATAAACCAGCTCACAGTGTTGCCTGTGGGTTTACTGCTGGAGAGATTGGAACAGGAACCTCCACTACCAAAATTTCCCCCAAAAATGGAGAGACTGCTAATGTGTGGCAAACTCAATCCACATAAAATAGATCTAGAATATAAAGTCCCTTGCCTCTTTCGATTTCCTGCAAACAGAAGATACTACAGCCTTGTAATGAGTTTTGCTGGCACCCACATGGAATGCATGCTCTCTCCCTGATAGGCCACCAGTTTGTTTGTTTGTTTGTTTGTTTGTCTTCATTTTGTTTACACTGTTCTTTTCTGGTGTTTGTTTGTTTATGTGTGTTTTGTTTGTTTTTCTCTGTCTCACACCATAACTGCTAACTGGAACCTCTAGGGCCAACAAGGTTAGGGACCAGCAGTAGTATTAAGGATTACTACTGAAACAACACAACCCCTGCTGCCCTACAATGGGCAAAACAGAGGGACTCAGAGTGCGGACGTGGCTGCAACCTATAGCAGGGGCGATGAAGAGTGAGAAATTAGCACTTTCTTACCCAGCTACCTGCAACCAGCAACCAGTGGCACAAGCACTCTTGCACTGGGAAGTCAGCACTCACTCCCTCTGACCTGTGACTACCAATAGGGGATAAGAAGGGCAGCACATGAGAGGAGCCAGCAGTGTGGAACAGAGCAGGCTGTGTAAGGCCCAGGAGGGACCAACTCTACACAGGACTGGGAGGAGCTTTGAGCTGTCTCAGTCTAAAGGCACCAAGGCAACTGAGAGAGGGACGCAGAGATAAACAGGGTACAGAAATGTTGGTGGGCCATCCAGAAGATTGCTGGATGGGCCATGGCCACCACATCCAGAGGCCACGGTCAGTCTTACATCCAGCACTAATCCTACTGAAGTCTTCATGGGCCTCTGATTTGGACTCTACCACACTACCACACAATAGTGGACATGAGGATACCAGAGGTATATACTTTTCTTTTCTCTTTTTTTTTTTTTTTCTTTGTGTGTATCATTTTCCTTTTCTGGTCTGCTTGGGGTCTTTATTTGTATACTTGTTTATTTAAGCTTGTACATGTAATTTTGTTCTGTTCTATTCTATTCATCTTCTTTCTCTTTTTCCTCACCTATCTCTCTTGATCTTATATTTTCATGTGATTCAACATTGTCTCTAGTCTTTCTGGTTCACTTCAATAATCTCTTGCTTTCTCCTTCAGTCTTTCTCTCCTGCCACAGTCTTTCTCTCCAGTTTGCCAAAGCTTGTGTGATCAAGCTTTGTCTTCCAGCCTTGCTTTGACTATATTTCTCTCCACTTATCTCTGTTTTTTTTTCCCCTAAACAACTTAAATTCCCCCACCACAGGGTAAATTACTCTACTAGGGGAAAACTCATTGCATACAAGTTCCTGATCTATATTGGTTTTAGTTATAAAACTGTAGATCTTACCTCTTTGGTTAACAGTATCAAATTAAGACTTACCATGGTTTGTCAGTTTCTAGGCTGTACATGATGCTATACTTATTGTTAATTCTACTACATTAGCCAGGATGTCATATCTGTTGTAAACACTGATTCTCCTTTCTATGACACTACTGTGATTATCTAGGGTCATAACCATCACCATAATTTAGTTTGAAAGGACTTGGTAGTGGGACAAATGGATACCAACATTTCATCACTAATAAATTGGGAAGGTAGAATCTTGTGACAGACACAAAATGCAAGAACCACATACACTTAAAAGACATCTCTGAAAAAATAAACATTTCTTAGAGAAACCTCAATACTAGTGACAAAGCTATCTACCATAAAAAAAGAATTTAAAGGAATCAGCACAGAAAATAGGAAATGACAAGACACAGAAGCAAACTGTGTCTAGATCTCCAGCCCATTCAGGACAAGTCAAAGTACAATGAGGTAGAAGAAATCAGAAGCCACACACTGGAACTTTCTGAAGTGATAGCAGCAGAAGTGAAAAAGAAAAACAGATGTAGCCATAGAAAAGATAATCTTTTAGGTAAAAAAAGAAACAATGATCAAAATGAAAGACATGTCCAAAGAATCTGGAGTAGAAAGAGATTAACAAAAAAAAAAAAAAAGGGAGAAGCTTAGGAAAACCATGGAAACCCAACATATAAAAGACTGCCTAGCATATGAAAGAAATGGAAGCCATAAAACAGATCCAAACAGACATCCAGGAGATTAAAATTTCCATTAAAACTACACACAACAGATTGAAGGAAAGCAAAGATAGAATATCAGATCTAGAAGACATGACTGTCTTCACAAAAAGAAAGATATCTTAAACATAACAAGGGTCCATGAAAAATCAATCCAATAGCTGCAAGATGAAGCAAAGAAGAACAATATAAGATCAATTGGGTTAAAGAGAAAGACATAGCACAAGTGCCATAAAAAAACTCTTCAAAAAATAATGGATAAAGCATTTAGCACACACATGAGTGAGGCATACAGAACTCCAAATAGCTATGACCAAAATAAATCTCCATCAAGCTCATAATAATCAAGATCCCAGAAATTCAGCAGATGAACAGAGTATTAAAAGTGATTAGAGGAGTGCTGGGTGTGGTGGCACACACCTTTAATCCCAGCACTCAGGAAGCTGAGGCAGAAGGATCATTGTGAGTTCAAGACCAGCCGAGGCTACAAAGTGAATTCAAGGCCAGCCTGAACTGCATAGTGAGACCCTGTCTCACAAAACAGGGCCAGGGATTTAGCTCAGTGGCATAAGCACCTGCCTGGTAGGCACGAAGCTGTGAATTTGATCCCCAGTACCAAAAAAAAAAAAAAAAAAAAAAAAGAGGAAGAAAGAAATCTACAAAGGAAAACTCATCAAGATCACAGCACACTTCTCAATACAAACCCTTAAGTCAAGGAGAATTTCAAGTGAAGTATTTCAAAATCAAAAAGAAAATAATCTCCAACCTAGGCTGACATACCCTGCAAAACCATCTTTCAAAATCAGTGAATAAATTAGATATTTCCATTATAAAGAACAACTGGAGAAATGCATGATCACAAAACCAACTCTCCAAAATGTTCTGAAGGATATTTTAGAAAGGGATAAGGAAGACCAAAATTCCAAGATCATCAACAGAAAGAAGCCACCAGGCAGGGGAAACAAATAAACAGAGGGGAAAGGCAGGGTATCAATTACAGGAAAATAATATGAGAAGGATAAACTAATACATATAAGTTTTAACTATCAATGTAAATGGACTCAATTCACCAATCAAAAGAAACAGACTGGCAGAGTAAATCAAGAAAGAAGATCCAAAAATGCACTGCATACAAGAAACGTATTCAACTTAAAAAGAAATTTATAGACTGAAAGTCAAAGTATGGTAAACAAAACTTCATGCAACAGGAACCCAAAATAAAATATGTGAATAACATGAATTTCAAGCTGAGACTGATCAAAAAAGACAAAGAAGGTCACTACATACTTGTTAAGGAAAAATTCCAAGAAGAAGAGATAACAATCATAAATATATATGTTCCAAATACTAGTGCACCCAACTACATAAGGCAAGTACTGACACATACAAAAAATCAAATAAGCACTAGCACACTTTTAACAGAGAACTTTAATACCCCACTATCATAAACAGACAGATTAACTAGAACCAATAAAGAAACAGCAGACCTGAACCAAACCTGTGAACAAATGGACTTTATAGAGCATTCCACCCCACAACATAAGAATATACATTTTTCTCAGACATACATGGGGCATTATCCAAAATAACCCATATACTAGCTCATAAAACATGTATAAATAAAAGCAAAGAAATCGAAGTTATTCCATGCATAGTACAATAAAAATGGAAATCAAATTGGCCATCCTGGGACTGGGAGGATCCAACAAGAAGCCAACCAGCCAGCCTTTCTGGTAAGCCACACAAGCCATACAGGTTCCAGGAAGAGAAAAGTCAGCATCTCCCGTGTGCCTACAAGCGTGTGGACTGGGAATCAAACCACCACCATCCTGCCCTGCCACACACACGCCTCCCACCTTAAGCAACCCTCTGGTTCGGAGGACAGGCTGAGTTGATAGCAACTAAGGTACATAAAGCAACTAAATACTTGTATTGTTTGGTTGATTTTGCAAGCCTGGGGCCAGTGGTCTGAGTATCTCAGTACACAATATAACAAATATGGAGGATTTTCTTCTACCTTGTCTTTGAAATTCAGTATTTTTCTCACTGTTTTGCTTTGTTCTGATTGATTGTTTTTGCTTTATTCAATATTCTGTTTTGATTGGTTTTATTCTTGTTTTTGGTTTGATTTTGCTATACCTGATGGGATAGATAAATATTGTGAAGATAACAAGATATACTATGGTAGCTATTGTTGTTTTCCTAGTATCCTGCTTTGAAGTTCTGTACCAATTTTGCTGCTTTGTTTTGATTGACTTTGTTCTCTTTTGTTTTGTTGGATTTTGCTATCTTTTAAATTTAAAAAAATGGAAATCAATGCCAAGATAAACCACAAACATTCTCTAAACACATGGAAATCAAATGACACCTTCTTAAACAACCAATGGGTCACAGAAGAAGTTAAACAAGAAAATAAATACTATCCAAAATTAAATTAAAATGCTAATACTAAATACTAGAACTTATGGGACACAATGAAAGTAAACCAAAGAATGAGATAGATAGTTGTGAATTCTCACATCAGGAAAACAGAATGAGCTCAAATAACTTAATTTTGAGCCTCAAACTTCTAGAAAAAGAAGAACAAATCAAACTCAAAGCACATACAAGGGAAGAAATTGTGAAGATAAGAGAAGAAATTAATGCAATTGAGACTAAGAAAACAATATAAAGAATCAATGAATTGAAGAGCTGGTTCTTTGAAAGATTAAATAAATTTGATAAAACCTTAGCAAATCTTACCAAAAAGAGGAAAGAAAGGACTCACATTCACGCAATCAGGAATGAAAGGGTAAAATCACAACAGATCCTGTGGAAATTCAGAATATAATCAACACCTACTTTGAGAATCTATACTCTATTAAGATAAAAAATAAAGAAAAGTGAACAGATTCCTAGATACACATGAATTACCAAAGCTGAACCAGAAGATATAAAAATTCTAAATAACTCAATATCTGTCAGTGAAATTGAAGGAGTGATTAAAAACTTATCAACAAAGAAAAACCCAGGTCCTGATGAATTTACTGTTGAAATCAACAAGAAATTTAGAGAAGATCTATTGCCACCACCAATGAAATTCTTTAATGAAATTGAAAGGGAAGCAATAGTTCCAAAATCATTCCTAGGAGCAAGTATAAGCCTGATTTCAAAACCAGAGTATGACCCAACCTAAGAAAGAAAACTACAGGCCAATCTCTCTAATGAATATAGATGCACAAATCTTCAATAAGATACTAACAAACAGATTGTAGCAAATCATCAAGAATATTATACACCATGACCAAGTGGGATTCACTCAAGGAATGCAGGGATAGTTCAACATGTGCAAATCAATAAATTTTAGACATCATATCATAAGATTTAAAGACAAAAAAATTAATCATATCAATAAATGCAGTAATAGTATTTGACAAAGTTCAAGACCCATTCATGATAAAAATAAAAACACCCTAGAGAATATTGAAGTAGATGGTCTTTACTTCAACATGATAAAAGCCATCTATGATAAATCAGCAACCAACATCATACTAAATGATCAATAACGTAAAGCTTTCACTCTAAAATAAAAAAACAAGACAAGGATGTCCACCATCCTCATTCTTATTTAATATAGTTTGGGAAACATTAGTCAAAGCAATTAGGTAAGACAAAGAAATAAAAGGAATAAGGATAGGAAAGGAAGAATTTAAATTGTCTTTATTTGCAGATAACATGATACTTCCTTTACGTAAAAGATGACAAAAACTCCACAAAAAGATTTCTAGATATAATAATCAAATTCAGTAGTATAGCTGAGTAAAAATTCAACATTCAAAAATCAGTAGCATTCCTGTACACAAACAAGAAACGCACTGAGAGAGACGTTAGGAAAATTACACCTTTCACAGTAACATCCCAAAAAATGAAATACTTAGGAATCAGTCTAACAAGTAAAATGTCTGTACATTGAAAACTACAGGGCTGGGGATTTAGCTCAGCAGCCTAAGTGCCTGGCAAGCACGAGGTTGGGAGTTTGATCTCCAATACCAAAAAAAAAAAAAAAAAAAAAAAAAAAAAAAAAAAAAAAAAAAAAAAAAAAAAAAAAAAAAAAAAAAAAAAAAAAAAAAAAAAAAAAAAAAAAAAAAAAAAAAAAAAAAAAAAAAAAAAAAAAAAAAAAAAAAAAGAAAAGAAAACTACAGTACTCTGAAAAAGGATATTGAAGAAGATATGAGAAAATGAAAAGATATCCCTTGCTTTTGGTTAGGAAAAATGAACATAATGATAATAGTCATACTTTCAAAGTTGTTATACAAATTTAACGCAATTCTAATCAAAATGTCATTAGAATGCATCACAGAACTAGAGAAAACAATCCTAAAATTCATTTGTAACCAGAAGAGACCTAGAATAGCAAAACCAATTCTCGGCAATAAAGTCAAGGCAGTGGGTATCACAATCCCTGACTTGAAATTATACCACAGAGCTACTGTGATAAAAACAGCATGATACTGGCAAAAAAAAAAATAGACCCAAGGATCAATGAGATGGATTAGAAGACACAGAAACAACTTCAAACACAGTCAGCCACTGTATCTTTGACAAGTGGGCCAAGTATTTTCACTGGAAGAAAAGTAGCCTCTTTAATAAATGGTGCGGGAAAAACTGGCTTTCCCCATGTGAAAGACTAAAGTTAAATCCATGTCTCTCACCATGCACTAAACTAAAATCAAAATGGATCAAAAATCTAAATATTACAACATAAACACTAATTCTGCTGGTGGAGGGAATAGGTAGACCTCTTGCAGACATAGGTGCAGGCAAAGATTTCATGAACAAAATCTCAATTGTATGGGAAATACCACAATGAACCAACAACTGGGATTTCATCTTGTTAAAAAGCTTCTGAACTGCAAAAGAAATCACCAATAGATTGACAAGACAACTCACAGAATAGAAAAATTTCAGTCAGTTGTCCCTTGGACAAAGGGCTAATACCTGGAACATTTAATAAAGAATTGAAAAAATATCACCCCCAAATTTAAAGACTCAATTCAATGATGAGTTAATAGACAATTTGCAGATAAAGGAGTACAAACAACAAAGAAATATGTGAAAATATATTCAATATCACTGATCATTCAAGAGGTGTAAATTAAAACAATACTGAGATTCCATCTCACTCATGAAAGAATGACTATCTTCAAGAAAACAACCAATAAGAAACACTGATAAGGCTGTGGGGAAAAGGGAGCATTTCTTGACCGTTGGTAGGAATATAGACTGCTGCAACCACTGTGGAAATCACTGTGAAGATTCCTCAGAAAACTAGGATTAGAGGTCTTATTTACCCAGTAACTCCCATTCTGGGTATCTTCCGGGAAGATTTAAAAACATCATACTGCAGTGATACATGTGCACCCATGTTTATAGCAGCACACTTTGTAATAGCTAAATCTTGGAAGAAAACCAAATGCCCATCAACTGAAAAATGGATTTTAAAAAAAGATATGATTTTTTATGCAATGGAATAATACTCAGTCATAATAAGGATAATCTTGAAATATTTCTATGTAAATTGATGTACCTTGAAACCATACTCTTAAGTGAAATATATCAGACACATATGTGTAAATATTGTATTGTTTCTCTGTTGTGAGAAATCAAAAGCATAAAGGTCCCTTCTCCTGTCTTCATTGTGGTCCAGGAAGTTTATATTTGTAATCCCATGGAAAAGTTTTTGGGATTCTAATGAGTTAATTTCAATCTTCCACCTCCAGTGTAACCCATGGCAAGGATAAAGACACTAAGACATATTTACAGTTATGGGCAGCCAAGGGGTCCTCAGTCTGGCCCAGATGAAGGTTCACGGAACAAAGGCCTTGACCCAGGGTCTTACCCAGATTTTATTAATTCATAAAGTAGGGAGAGGCTAGAGGATGAGGGAGTGGGAGAAAGATGGGAATTATGTGAATACTGTGAGCTGGACTCACTAGTAAGCCAAAAAGCACCTCTACAATATGTAAAGAGAAGAATATGCAGAAAGATCAATCTGCATAACACAACTGAGGTAGCAGCATTTAATATTTAGAAGGCTTGTGCTTCAGTTCTGATTTGCAAATCTTTTCTGCTCTGGGAAGTCACAGCCTCTTATCTCAAGGCTCGATCCCAGTTGACAGCCCTGGAGCTGTGTGGCTCTGCAGCCCACTGGGCTCAACCATTTAGGGAGACACTGAGGCAAGGAAACAGCAACTGAAGTTTGGCTTCAAAGATTACACATCAGCACCTCAGCTAGCCTTATTTACCTTGTTTAGAGCCAACTGAAGGGAAAAGGAAATAGCTTAGCCAGTTCTGTGCACATCAATACATGGAGATAGGGTCAGGTTTGGCTAAAGTGGAGATAATTGCTCTATATTCAAGGTGAATTGCTCAGGAGGTCTTCTGGACAAAAGTGTAAATAAGGACCAAAGTGTGTGCTAGGTATTGAGAAACAGGAAGAAATTCAAAAGAAATGGGAACTAGACAGGCGGAGGAGGAAAAGAAGGAAGGGAAAAGGAAAAAATGATAAAAGAAGGATAAAATTGAGACAAAGCTTTGTAAATAAGGATGGAAAGAGGAGTTGAAGGGAAGGGATTGAGGAAAAAAGAGAAATCAAGATATATCATATACAGGTGCAAATTTCCTATGATGAATCTGACCATTATGTATATCTAAATTGTACTAATACACTTAATTTAAAAAATTGAACCCAAAAAGAATGAAATTTGAAAGCAGATACTGACCAAAAACTAGTAAAACTGTAGATACATTTAAAAATCTCTACAGGGTGGGGGGAGTTGACTGGAAAAATTAAAACTAAAATACTGGGAAAAATAACATTCATATTCTGAAGTCTATGTTTAAATTTCAAATATTCTTTGGTTTTCATAATTTTCAAGGTTTGTAGAAAAGTTTAAAATTTTAAGGATAACTCTGAAAGACATTTTAAAAAATATTGTTTCAATTTTTGACCAGTAGAGGAGATACAAGGATAAAGCAAACTTAATCAACAAAATAGAAGTGAGTAAATGAAAGAAAAGAAAAACAATAAGAAAATCAGAGCAAATAGAGTAGAAACTCCAAAGATTGCATAGATATAAGGATGCCTTCATAGGGTATGTAGTATGGAGTATTCTGACTGAAAACTAGTTTCATACTAGAAACATTGACTCATACCTGTAATCCCATCTACTGAGGAGACTGAGACAGAGTGATCACAAGCTCGAGGCAAGCCTGGGTAACCTAGTGAGACCATGTTTCAAAATAAAAAATAAAATGGACTGAGATATTAGCTCAGTTTAGGGCCTTGTGTTTAATCTCCAGTACCGAAAATAATAATGAAAGCAAGATAGAGAGGGATTGGGGGAAAGAATGAAAGGCCCTAAACTATGAGAATCATGGATATATAATAAACTGATTTCAACCCATTGTCATTACTCCAGGTCAAGATTCTGGTACTTTGAATAGGCAAAGCCACTTCTTAAAGAATTTCACCTCGAAAGTAACTATTTCTTCTTCATTATGCTACATATTATAAAAGATGCTTTGTATCAGACAGCTCTACATCAGCTACTAAATCTATTTCAGTAAAAAAAAAAGAAGTTGGCAATAATGTAAATGTCAGTAAGAGATAAATTATTTTCTGGTGGGTCCTCCAAGATGGCCGCGCCCAGATGACACCGTGACAGGGAGGCTCCCTGAATATACCATCAAAATGCTGGAATATAAACTAATATAATAACAGAGAGAAGGAAAAAAGAGGGAGATAGGTCCTCTGGACCCAAGAAGAATCTAAAACGAGAACTGTAGCCCATGGAAAGAGTAAAAGAATGAAATAAAGGCAGA